>QOCX01000007.1:977509-1036009 GCA_005959815.1 Sarcophaga bullata
AAAGAAAAGAAAAATTGTGTACTTGTTGTCGTTTAAATAAATTGTTATTTTTATTATTTGTTTTATTATTATAATTTTTTTTTTATTCAAATCTAACATAACATTGTTGTTTTCAACCTTTTTGGATCGTACCTGAAAAGGCCTTTTTAACTATTATTGTTATTGTTATTTTTTTTCTTTTTTTTAGTTTGTGTGCATGTTTTCACATATATTTTATTTATTTATTTTATTAATTAATGATATTATTAATGATTTTAAATATTTTTTTTGTTTATTATGTTAACAATCTAATTGAGTGAGTGTTTTTGTAAAAGACATTTAATGCCATGCTTATGACAACACTTGCAGGTCCAAAGCGAATCGGAGAGCACCTCACCCGATGAAGTTGAATTGAATTCCGCAACAGAAATATCAACTGACTCCGAATTCGATCATGATGAAATGATACGTGAAACACCAAAAATCTTTATCGATGATACACATTTAAGAAAACCAACCAAAGTTCAGGTACGATTGATTGCATAATTGAAAATAACTTACGTGTTAATATGTACGTATTTGTTGTAAAATTAATAACTTTTCTTTAATTTCAGATAAAATCCACCATAATATCACCGTCAATGGGCCAAAAATATAACAACGCGTCCAAGGCACAGCAAGACAAAGGCGGCACCTATTTAGCCAAGTATCAAATACAACAGCAACAGTATCAGACACCGTCACCAGTGATACCACAATTTAAACCACTAGTCCAAGTTGATCCCTCCCTTTTGAACAGTAATCGCACACCGCTTCAAAATCCTCGTCCAGGAGATTATCTACTGAATAAAACAGCCAGTACTGAAGGCATTGCGTCGAAAAAAAGTTTAGAATTAAAGAAACGTTATTTATTAGGCGAACCAGCTAATGGCAATAAGATACAAAAATCTGGTTCTACATCTGTGTTAGACTCACGCATACGTAGCTTCCAATCCAATATATCAGAGTGTCAAAAGCTTCTGAATCCTGGCAATGACATCAGCCCCAGTATGAGAACTTTCCTTGATCGCACTAAATTGGGTGAAAAAACTGGTAACGATTTAATGCGTTCGGCAACAAACAATATACTCAATGACTTAAAAGTAGAAATAACCATACAAAAGGCTTCATCCACCGCCTCTACAGATAATGAAAAGGAAAATGTTTTTGTCAATAATAAAAACGAGCTTAACAAATGCTTAGAATTTTCTGAAACCGTTAATAATACTCTTTTGGATGCATTAAATAAAAAGTCAACGCCTACTACCCCTACCAATAATAAAAACATTATAGCTACAATTGATTTGGTGACTCCGGAAAAAGAAAAGGCGTCATTTGATACTTCGGATAGCAATAAAGTAATAGATTTAACCGGTGATTCGCCTGTAACAGTTAAACCGGATTTATCTCTTGATGTCAAACAAACTATACCCGATATTTTGGGTCACATAGAGAAGCATGCAGACGTTCAACAAAGTAAGTCCAAAGATGTCACTCCAACCCATGAAAAGAAACAAGCTGATGATGAAATAAATCTTATTGACAACAATATGGAAAAAGTGGATGTTCCAGAGAAACAAGAATCCAATTATGACAATGAAATCGAAGATGTACAAATTGAAGTACCCAATATAGCTTGGAGTACAAAAACTGCTAATCTAAGCTCGTGTAGCAACTCTAGCTGTTCTTCGCACTCCTCTAGTTTGGAAGATATAGAGCATTATATTTTAGAATCAACTACTAGTCCGGAAACACATAATAGCTGTGGCAATGTGTCAGCCGCTGGAGCAAATCACCAAGTTCCCAGATTAGAAGTTCATGATACCTCAGGAACGCTCATGCAAATCGATAGTCTAATGATTATTGACGGCAAATACATTGGGGATCCTGATGATTTAAAATTTATCGATGTGCCAGAAGGTATTATAATACCGGAAGTGCCAGCTGTTAAGACCTCCGAAGTGGAAGATGATCATGAGGTGGACTTGGAACCCGTTACAGCTACACCTGAACCCGCCGAAACTACAGTTATTGAAGCGGAAATAATCGATGAGAAGGAACAAGATATTGAGCCGCCACCACTGCCGGAAATTGGGCCACCACTGCCAGAAAAAGGGCCACCTAAAATGAAGCCTTCACATCTTAAGTTTGATACCAAGAACGAAAATAAAATAGAGAGCTTGAAAAATCTGCCTCTAATTGTGGATGCTACCACAAAGGACTACAAAAAGGCGGTGAAACCTATCACCTTAAATCTAACGAGCACACAAAAAACTCCAGAAACTCCTACTACACCTAAGGGCAATTTACTACAAACACCTAACTCTCCTTCTATTGATATGGACAAGACTCCAACAGGTGATGTAATGTCCAGAGGTTCAGATTCTGAAACCGAACCTACAGGTACTGCACAAATTCTAACAGAGACAGAGCTATCGGACTGGACAGCAGATGACTGCATTTCGGAAAACTTTATTGATATGGAGTTTGATCATCGCTCCAACAAATCAAATTTGAAAGGTGGAGGAAGAAAAGAGAAAAAACGAAATACAAGGTGTTTACCAACAACCAATGAAGTTCTAAAGGAAGTGGCAAACACCGCTCCTGTTGCAGAATTTGAAGGTATTCTCAAATCAATTGATATCGATGATATTGAATTTATGGACACCGGTTCTGATGGTTCAGGTACTGAACCGCTTTCTGCTACAAACACTGCTTTACTACGTAATCGTGGTTATATGGAATTTGTAGAAACGGCACCCAAATCTATAACGGCCACAAACAAACTACCATCACAAAGTGGAAATTTATTAAGCAACACTACTTTCAAACCCATACAAACTAAAAGGGATGAAAAATTAGGCATCGACTATATTGAACAGGGTGCATACATTATGCATGACGATATGAATAAAACTCCAGTTAATGAGGCCGCTAGAAGTATTCATTCATCACAAATGACGCAATCGCTAACAGATTCGAGTACCCTTAATGACATAGAGGATGAGAGTACCTGTGCTTTATCGTCACAAATGCAGCTAACTTCAGTCGATAACACCTCAAAAACTACTCAGCAAACGACTACAGAAGAAAGCGACGCTTTAACTGTTGTTACTAGTCCATTTGACTCATCTACTCCTCAGACACAAAACTCAAATAATCTGAAAAAGGATATAATCACCGCTATAGCATTAGAAAAGGGCGATAGTTCAACACCTAGCAGCTCTGACAGAGCACCAAAAACGTCACAATCGACTTCATGTACCAACTCGGCCACCTCCTCCAGTAAAAATACTCCTCCGTTGCAACAGTCCAGAGAACCGCTTATAGAAACGGGAGATAATTCGTCATTGCGAAAATCAAATGACGAAATATCATACGAAGAATATGTGCGGGCACTACAACAGAAGATTGTTCAAATTTCAACAACGGCACGAGGAGATTCATTGGAAGCACGTAAACAACGAAGAAAAAGCTCAAAGGGAGAGGCTCCTATAGCCTTAACGAATCCTAACCAAACTGTGATAGAATCAACCACAACTGTAACATCAACTAATTTAAGATTAGATAAGTCAGACGAAACAAAAACACAAACAATCGTAGCTACTTCGACGGCACCAGTTTCTGAAACTGCAAGTGTGAGTGTAAACGGAAGCGCAACTAAAGACGTCACTGAAGAATTATCTACAACACAACACAATAAAGTACCTGAAATTCCTACGCTCACTAGTAAACTGGAGGAAATCACCAAAGAACGCACCAAACAAAAAGATCTTATTCATGACCTGGTCATGGACAAGTTGCAATCGAAAAAACAATTAAACGCCGAAAAGCGTCTACATCGTAGCCGGCAACGTACAATGGTGACAAGTGGCAGTGGACTCGGTGGTGGTGGTGGTTATTCATCCGCTTCTAGTCTAAGTCCTACGCCTAAATTGGCGGCAGCTAACTCTACAACTGACACAAATTGCACAAATCAAGCACACTATCATGTATGTACAGCGGCCGCTGAAACCTTACCCTCTGCTTCTGACCGAGTAATCATACAACGTCTTTTAAGTTCCAGTTTTAAGGAAAATACTCCCTCCTCTATAACGTCACCATCATACGTAGCCACTTATGGAATGGAAGCTTTATCCCCTACGCGAGCAAATGCCTATAAGCAGCGTCCATTCAGCGAACACTTAGAAGGAGACTCCCTAAAGTCTTTCGAGCAACGCTATAAAATCACTAAAACGCCTTCGTTTTCCTACGCCAGTACGTCTACCAAAAAACAGCCTATTTCCTATTCCGAACTATCCACACCTATTCCTCCACTTAGACAAAAACGCAATGGTAATGATGTAATGACAACACCAAACGAAATCAATAAAGATTTCAATGTACCGACTTCTATATCAACAGAGAACTTAAGAAGTGAGGCCAGAGCACGAGCACGTCTAAAATCAAACTCAGAGCTTGGTCTCAGCCCTGAAGAGAAAATGCAATTATTACGTAAACGTTTACAAGCTGAATATGCTAGTAATGTTAGCAAAGATCCTGAACCACATAAAACAACACAGTCTTCATATGAACGTCGACAATTTACTCATAGTATACGAGAAAATAAAATGAACACCTCAAAGAGTGTCAACGATCTGGCCTATTTAAGCCAGTCACAAAAAACAAATATCAACAGTATTGGCATAACGAACAATGCTACTTCGAAATCAACAGATTTTACTTCAGATCCAAATCTTGTACTGTCATCCTCATCACAATCGCAATCAGCTGCTGCTGGTGGCAGCAGTGGTATAAAGCCATTAAAAACGAAATCCGGACGTAGAGCTAAAGATCCTGAACGTCGCAAGTCGTTAATACAATCATTATCGAACTTTTTCCACAAGGGACCGCAGAACAAAGAGAATAAACAACAGAAAGATGCGACTGCTACCGTCAGTGATGGCAGCTCTGCTCAGCCAGATCGTCCTGGCACTGGTGGTGGCAGTAGCAGCACATCGACATCACAAACAGTTTCTTCAGGTATTGATGGTGTTCTCAGTCGCTTTCGGATATCACCCAAATCCAAAGAAAAATCGAAGGTAAGTTTACCTCCGCTATAGTACTATAGTCTATCTTGTAAATATACATATGTATGTATGTATGTATGTGTGTATAAATCATAATTTTGCGTCATGGTTTATGGCAATTTATTAACATTGCTCATATGGTGGATGGGTTTTGTTTGATTAATGATTCCAATTTAAATCTAAAAACTGGAATCTTTAACAAAAGATTATCACAAAATGAATCATTTTTATAATAAAAAAAATCTAATATTAATATTCTCATATAACTTCTAATATACATAAGTACATATGTCTTTATTTTTGTATGTATTTTTTTTTTTTTCTCAAATACTTGCAGTCTTGCATTGAACTCAGGAATTTCAGTATTGGTGTAAGCTCCATTTTATATTGTCTGTCTATTATGTTTGTGTTTGTTTTAAATAATGAATTATTTTTGCATTTCATCAAAGCTTGGACTGTGTTACGTCTTTCTAATGAGAATTATAATAATAATAGAATAATTCAAGGCGAATTCTTAGAATAAATTCGCCTTGGAATAATTTTTATGAATCATTTTATTTTAAAGCCTGTTAAATTATCCGTTTTCATTTGAAAGGTATTCTCGATTATTTAATCATTCTGCATTCGAATATTGCTTGGCCTGCTTAGCTTGTGTGTCTTATAACTGATGTATATTTCTAAATGCAGTATATTTCTATATGCAGTATATTCCTAAATGCAGTTTTTTATTATTATTATTATTTTTTTTTTTTGAACCAGAGATGATATTTTTTTAATATTATTTGATTTTAAGGTTATGTATAGAAAATATATTACGAAATAATGTTGCACTGAAACAATGTGAATTAATTTCGAACAAAGTCAATAGTGTTATTGTTATTCCATGTTACATTGTTATTGTAGTTTCACAACAGTATGATTTTTTTTTTAATGCGGACGATGAAAAGTTAACGTCTTAATCCTGACTAAATGGTTGCAATAATATGTGTATGTAATCGCTGCTGAGTAACCACAAACAAAGTGGATGTAATTCTAAGGCGATTGATCTATTGTACAAATTAAGATGAAGTCAGACGAATATGGTTTCACAGGATGTCATGTGCTATGTCCACTGTCTTATGGATAAACTTTTAATTCTGAAAACAAAAATCAACTAAAAGTAATCAACTGCATTAGGACAACGTCACACCGACTTGGTCGATTATAATATGGTTAATATAGAGAAAATTCATTCTCATTTCTTAAAGTTCTTATCACATTTTGTTTTCGGTAATAAAGAATTCTCGAACTAAGGGAAGTATGAAAATGTGACATATTTTTTATTCACAATAAAAACGAGAACACATTTTATAAAAACCTTTTTATATATTATTTTACATCACATGTTTTCGTAGTAAAATTTAATTAAAATTTTGTAGTATGATTATTTCTGCTCAGTTGTTTGCATCCTTAAGATTACATAAGGACGATAATACATACATATATTAAGAAAAATATCATCTCTAGTTAAACTGCATTTAATTTTGTCTGCATTAGTCTGCAACAACGCTTAATATAACGCATAAGAACTTTTGTTGGTTAGAATTGGTTAATAAAAGTCGTTAACAATATTTTTTTTTTGTTTTTTTTTATTTTCTTTTTTCCATTTTTTGCCTTCTTTCTTGCAGAACGATTAATTTTAATTTTCTATTTTAATTTTTTATGAGAAATTATGTCCGTCAATCAGTCAGTCGGAAATGATGAAATCGAGTGCTCTTAAGTTTATTTATTTTAATTATAAACAAAACGAAACGAAGCCATTTTGTTAATTATTAATTTTGTTATTGTAATATTATTATAATTATTTGTAGTATTTTTTTATACGTAAATTGTAATATTTTATGTGTTTTCTTTTTAAATTTTCTTTAAGGGTTCAGTCTTTTTTGTTTTGATTATTGTTTTTGCGGTTTGAGTCAGAATTGTTTTAAATATAATTCTTAATAATAATATATGATAAATATACGTAATATTTATTATTATTTATTAGCAGTAATATTTTTTAATTGTAACAATTGAATCTGTTGAAACTATTTTTAGTTTATTTTTGTACGGTATTGGTTTGTTTTATGTAGGAACACTGTGTTATTTTCTGTACCGTTAGATGTGTTCTGGTGATATTTTTGGGACTGTCTTTCCCCTGCTTTCTCCTTTAAAACTTTCAGTTGAAATAAATACAATATAAAAAAAACAAATTAAATCAACTTTGAACTAAATTTTCCCTCTAATAAATTCTCTTCCTGGCATGACAATCCATCCATCCTTACCTTTATTGTTTTGAAAAATAATTTAAAAAAAAGTGTATTTCATATTTCAAAGTTTTTAATTGAAAAATGTATTCTTAATTTTTTTCTTTCAATTTATTAAATACGCTGCTCCTTGGCTCGGAAATAAAACATAAAACGTTCTAAATACATTTTCGAAAATTACAATTTCTCTTTCTCTGTTTGGTTGATCATTGTTTTTTTTTTTCGAAAATTCTTTTATTTTTCTTTTACTTTTTTATTTGCAAACATTTTTGTTTTTATTCAAACACAAAATCAATAATTTTTGTAAATTTTTCTTAAACAAATAAAACCAACCAACACTCTCTACTACCACTACCACATATCAAATACAAATAAAACAAAAATATTTAAACATAAAAATACAACAAAAACAACACAGGATAAGGAGGATTATTTATATAATGTAGCCCGTCATATTGGTGGCAGTCCATCGAGACGTTTGAGAACCTCGTCGGCTTCCATGGTCATGGCATATGAATGTCATAATAATCCCGACTTTCCAAATAGAGCACCACAGTTAACGCATACACGTTACAGTCATTCACAAATAAATAATTTGAACAGCAACAACAACAACAATAATAGCGGTAACTATCGTCAACAACATTATGAACATCATCATCAACAACAACAACAACAACAACATAAACAACATGTTAATCAAAATTTATCCCACACACCAGCCAAGAAATCATCATCCTCATCAGCCCTAGCGTTTTCATCATCCACACCCCATTTGGGTGGTGTGAACAAATCGCAATCAATGACAAATGCAAATATGGCCGCTGCAGCCTGTGCTTATGATGATCAGACACCGCCTCCCATACCGCCTTTGCCACTTAATTATCAAAGATCAGATGGTTTGTGTTTCCCTTTTATTTTCTCTCTCTGTCTATATCTCTTCTTCTCACTTTCTTAAAAACAATTCTTTTGCAATTTTAAGTTTTTCTATTTTATAACCTTTGATTTTTTTTTAAGTTTGTACTTTTGCTAAAAACAAAAACGAAAACAAAAGAAAGAAAAAAACATTTTCAAAAATTTAATAAAAAAAAATGTATTCCCCTATTAGACGAGAGTTACGTTGCCGAGAGTCGCGATCAAAAGAAACAGCGTGCAATATCGAAGGCTGTTCGCCAAGCTGAACTTAAGCGATTAAGAATCGCTCAGGAAATCCAGCGTGAACAAGAAGAAATCGAAGTGCAATTAAAAGAACTAGAAACACGTGGGGTACTCATTGAAAAGGCTTTACGTGGTGAAGAACAAAATTATGATAAGTATGTCTGTCAATGAATCAAAAAAAAATATCTCAATTATAATTTATTTGAAATCTTTCATTCAATTGCAGTATGGATTCTACAATTAATGTTGGTAATAGTGATGAGAAACTTTTAAAAGAACTTTTAGAAATATGGCGCAATATAACACAACTCAAGTAAGTGTGCTATATTGTCGTAATAATGAATTGATATTGTCATCGTTTGTCATTGTTATTTCAGAAAACGAGACGAAGAACTGGGTATACGCCAACAAGAATTACAGTTGGAACACCGACATGCTCAGCTTAAAGAAGAACTTAATATGCGTTTATCGTGCAATAGTAAGTGCCAGTAGGAATTTACAAACGTCGACGCTCCTCGTAGTATTATCAACTTCATACTGCTAACATAACTCTACAAGTATCAGTCTGATGTGTGATTTAAAATGTCTTATAATACGAGTGTAGATAGTTCTACATAGCTTCAAAAACACTTTGGAGGGTTGGTTGGAAAGCAGGCGCTATAGAAATGATATATAATTTACCAGGTTCTTTACATCTTGTCGCCTAGTAGAGCCGAGTTATAGAAGAAATGATTTTCGTTAGTCTCCTTTTCTTTCTGTGAAGCAGGTCCTGTCGAAGCCATTACTTTGACGTTATAAAACTTACCAAGAGTATAATAGCATATCCTCCAAGACTTCAGTTCTATTGCTCATAGCTTAGGAAAGTGCTTGGCGGCTATTGGATATTCTTAAAGGTTACTGGTTAAGGTTAATAAAGGTTATTTTTTCTTCATTCGGATGGCAAAGACAATTTGATTCTCTTGCAGTGTTTGGTAGTGTGCTAGTCTATTCAAATTAGTTCGATTTTCACCAGTATCCCGGTGTGTTTACACTACAATAGATTAAGATCTTTACTCTCTCTTCTCGTAACAATTAAAATGTTGTTTGTAGGCTGTGAACGATGAAGGTAGAGCAAAAGACAAAAAGCACTAGCTGGAATTTTTATATAATTTTTTTTTTTTGTGTGTCGTATAGTAACACTTTGAGCGTTTACGCTTGTATGTTGAACAAGTTTTAGATGCTTCTTTTTTTAATAATAATAACTTTTCCTTTAGAATTAGATAAAAGTTCAGCCGATGTGGCAGCCGAAGGAGCCATTTTAAATGAAATGTTGGAGATTGTGGCCAAACGGGCTGCCTTAAGGCCGTCATCATCTAATCATGATTTAGCCGGTACCTCTGAACTATTAAGAATGGGTGAAAAGTCAACAGAAGCATCGACCAGTAAACTGCAATTGAGTTCAACTCGTGGACAATCAAACGATAATGAAGAATCAAATGTAAGTTCACGTACAATATCCAATATTAGTCTTTTTATATAAATTTTGCGTCTGTCTCCTGTTTCTTTGTAGATTTGAAATATTAAAATATTTTGGAAAATACTCGCCATAGAATTTTTGATGGAATTTTTTAAATTATTCAATTAAATTCAAAACTACTATTAACTTAAATATTTATTAAAATTAACAAAAACGAAAAGAATATGAAAACCAACCCCCCCATAACTTTTAAGCAATGAATGAGAGAAAAAGAAGCTGTTATAAGTACCAGAAGACAAGCGGAGAAAAAAAGAAAAAATATTTTTTTTAAATAGAAAGTCATTTAAATGAAAGCCTTCTCAACAATGCCTCATCGAAATCAATTAGTAAACTAACTTGATACAATTTTAATAAAATTTATATTGTAATAACAACAATTGATTTTAAAAAATGAACAATATTAGTTTTCAAAAAAAAAAGAAACAAAAAAAAAACAAATTTATAAATATTTTAAAACTAAAACTAAAATGAAACAGAAAAACAAATACAATATATATTACAACTACTACTTATTAGCTTTTGACTTGAAAAATTCTTTCTTTGTTTTGAAAGCATTATGCCAAATATGAAAACGTTTTTGAAACAAATCTTAAAACAAAAGTAATCATTACGATAAAAACAAAACAAATAAAAACATTAAGTCTCTCTTATTTTTAACTATTAACTCTTTTTTCACAAATTGTATTTATCAATTAATTAATTAATTAATTAATAATTCATTGTGCATCTTAAAGAGAACAGAAAAATACATGGTATGTGCGTGTATTTTTGTATTTTTGCATGATGATTATTGTTTAAACAAAAACTAAAACTATCTATCTGTCTACATACATAAATCTTAATAATTAATCATATTTTTAATTATTATTATTCTAAATTCATATTATAATTAATTATTTTTATTGTATGTAAACAAACAAATTATTATTCTCAACTATTAAAACATGTAATTTTTATTGCAATTGTTTGTGCTATTTTTTTTATTTTGTGTTCTTATTTTATTTATACAATAATACGTATGTTGTATGTATTTATATGTGTATGTTATGTATTTAAGTGTTTTAAAGTGGATTTTTTTTGTTTTGTTAAAAATTCATTACGGCAGGCATTATTCAATTGCGATACATAGAAGCTTGGACGAACAACTGACTGACTGCTTGATAAATGTAACAAAACCATTTTATTTTTATGTAAGATTAAAATTAATACGAATTTAATGGTCGTTTTATCGTTTTTTTTTTTCATAATATTTTGATTTTACTTTATTAATAAACAAAATAAAGCCAATAAAAATAAATAATGTAGTATAATACAAACTCTACCGATAGTAAATTCTTAGATTAGTTAACAGGTCTATTACAAATCACTATATACACACCGCTAAAGCAAACAAACCATTCGAGACTTTCTGGGTCTAATCGGTTCTAACGAATTTGTAAAGCATTTGAAGGTGCAATTAACGTCGTTTGTTCTTCAGAGGAATCACTTCAATTTACGCACGTCTATAAGGAAAACTTAATCGAACTTCTGAGCTAAAACGTATAGTAAGTGAATTGCAATTGTATTGATCACAAAATTGGTAAATCTGTCTGATATAATACAAACTTGACTGTACAGATGACTACACTACAGATCAATTTAACACTATATAACTTGGAAATTCTTAGCACTTTTTGGTTAGGGCTTTTAAGCTACCTGAGCCATTGTCAGTATAAAATATATACTATTCCTTCTAAAAGCCAACCGCAACCACGTTGTGAGATGTGAAATCAATGTGAATCTAGGCGGTGGTGAATCGACTGCCAAAAGGTAATTTTTAGAATTTTTGTAAACATGTTGTTTTTGCCAATTTATTCTACTAATGACTTAAAGAATGTTTAATAAACCCTAAAACACAACACAGCAGCAATTAATTACAATAATTAAAAAAAATGTATTTAAAAACTTTCTTAATAAATTAGTTGTTGGTTTTATTTCTATTCATCTTTTTTTCTTTTTTATTACAAATACATTTAAGTTCAGTTTAGTTACATATACATACACACAACAATGTGTAATTCTAAGAAAATCCAAATAATATTCGTTATGACCTATCGTATGATATTAAAGTCTTTTTATGTCAGTTATATTTCTTACGATGATGACCATTTTGTGATTTGCCACCATTTAAAGCTGTTATTTTAGTTTTGGTTGATGTTAATGTTTTTCGATGGTTGTAATTCGTTTCTATATTTTCACCATCTTCTCCACTTGAAAAAGGTTGTTCAGGTTGTATTAATTCAACAGCACAACGTCTAGGAAACCAACCGCGTGAGGGTATTTTATTGTCTTTTTGTTTTTCTTCATCCTGAACACGTTCACCGAACAACCAGTGTTGACGAAAACGTGTTACTTTAATAATGTCATCGGGTTCCAAGCGTAAACGAGGCTCATCAGTACAGGGTGGCGATAGGCATACACGAAAACCTTGCGAAAATAATGGTAAGTAGCTACCAGTTGCTTTGCGTATACATTTAAATGTTCGGGTACGTGCACGTTTTTCGCATTTCTGAGCAATTTGTTCGCACTTAAGATATCAAGTTAAAAAAAAAAAAGAAATTTTATGTAAATTTTTGGTTAATGAATTCAGTTAACAAAACTCACAGTCAATGTGTATTGATTACAGCCATCAATAACAGGCCACTCAATTCCAGTTCCTTTAGCAACGCAATCGTTATTGAAGACTTGCTTTATATTTTTCCACCAGCCTAAATCGTATGGGTACACAAAGTCATCCAAATCTGGATTATGCATTCGCCTGTACAACGCCTTTTCAACAATCCACATTTCAATTCCAGTTTGATTTTTTATAATTGATTTTAACTGTAAAATGCAAATTATATAAGATTTATTAAAATTAAAATGAATTGCAAGTAACACGAGAAGGGGGAAACACATTTCGGTAAGCTGTTATAAAAAGTTCTTTCACTATACGCCACTTATTAAATTTTAATCATTTAAACTATAAAACTGAATTATTCGTGAAAACCATGTTTTTTGCAAAGTTGTAAATATTTATGGTCGAAATAATACAAGTGCACTGAGGCTGGAATACGACAATGAAACAAAGTATTTGAATCCACTCATCAGTATATATTCATTTAAGACGTCTAAGCAAAAACAATGTCATTTTTGGGGATAGATGGCATTCACAGTAATTGATCACATCCGCCACCTTTACTTGGCGATATTTATGTTAGAATTTGACTTTTAAGCCATACAAATCGGACAAATCTTTAATTTCATTGAAGAATAAATCAATTTCCTTAGACGAATTTACAATGCCTTCGATATACCCAAGAGATTACCTAGTATTGGACAATAATGTACGGTCATAGAGGAATACAACATTACTTATATCCTTCTCAACTTATCTTCAGAATAATTTGATTTCCATTTGAAAACGTCATATTTAGACGTAAAGAAAACAATTTCTATATACTTTCACATTTCTATTGTAGTGTCATGATTGAAAGAAGCTTAACATCAGCAAATTTTTTCTCATTTTGCGCTGTTTCTGACGATATGGATTTTACCAGTGTTCAATATTGGCATGAAGAATAATTATACGAATACGAATTTGGACAAAAGCATAGCATTCTATAAAAATTCTGATAATGAGAATGATGACGAACGTTGACTATTATTATGTATTTGAAATAAAAACTAAATATATCACTCCGTAAATTTTTAAAGTATAATTAAGAATTTAAAAATTTAAAACAACTTTCCGACACAATGTATGTACATATATGTATATCGATAAATCATACACATTGAATGTGTATGTAAACATGTTATTATTATTATTGAAAGTAAGTAAAAACATACATACCTGAAAGTATAAAAGCATACCCAAGGCTATAACTACGCCAATAGCTAAGCCCATTGAAAATATGCATAAAATAATGCTGTACATGGTAAATTGTACAGTGGCCAGATGGATGAGACCTCGTGACAAATACCAATAACGATGAATGCCCCTATAGAAGGCAATACTTAAAATAACAGCTCCGTGTAAGCTACCAATAATGGAAAATGCTAAAAAATAGGTGAAATAAGCATGATTCGCCCAACCTACACAATGATTTATCCACGGGCAGTGATGATCCATTTTCTTAATGCAACGATTACCTAAAAATAGTTAGAAATTTTTTTGTTAGCAAAAGAAAAGCAAAATATATACTGATTAATATATAAACACATACATTTACGGCAATGATGAGATCTGGGCGCTTTATATCCTTCGCATACTTTACAATATTGTAATTGTTCAACAGCTTTGGGATCCTTAAAAATAATAAAAATTATGAAAATTATAACAATTACCACCAATTTAATTACAACAAGAGTTTCTATATTTCTAAATGTATACACCATATATTCAATGTATGTATGTTGGTATGTTTTGGTATTATAAATTAGTTGAGCCTTTTTATATTTCTTTGTTGAATGTGACATTTTATTTTCTGTATATGCTAATATTTACTAATCGTTCTAAAAATTGCGTGCTAAATGTCTATAATTCAACACAATATTGTTTACCAAGTAATACTGACAGGCTGCAACGAACGTCTAAAAAGAACACTTTTACTGAAGATGTTATTGCAAAGGTTATTGCAGAAGAGGAACAAAAGTTCTTTTATTCATAGGCAATGAAAAATTCAATTCTAAACAAATATAAATAATCCTTCTTCTCATAACGCGAATTGAAAGCGAAAATTGTATTATTGGGGAACGTTTTCTTTTTTTTATTATTTTCTGTTCAGTTAAATCGTATGTTGATCCCTAAATTATTCGAGTAGAGTAACAAACACGAAACAATTTTCATGTTAAGGTGCATACATAAATTGTATGTAAAGAAATATTGCATCAATTAGAAATGATTGATCGGTACTTGCCACTAAGCATACATAACCATAGTTCTAAGGAAATTAAGAAACCGATACACTATATATCTGCAGCGACCTGTGAATTATGCAGCCCCTGCGCTGACCAACTTCTTTGATGAGTTCGGTAGAATTCGATCAGTAGAGTGACTGCGCTTTCACGTGGTGTCACAACGGTCCTCTATGCGTACGAAAGTGAACTTTGGTATCAATGCTACCACTCAAACCAAACCTAACCTGCAAATCTCTAGAGATACTATATATCACATCGAAAATTGTCCAAAAGAAAGCTGGGCGTCATTGGGGCAGATATGTATGCAAATTCAACTGTTACCCATATGTACATATGTTCTTGGACAGAAGTTAACAACATAGACTAGACAAAGAATTAGAAAAAAACTGTTCAAATTCAATGAATTTAAAAGTGCACGGACTAATCAATACGAATTTGACCGTATATGATTACACAGAGAACACTATTTACAGTAACTCTGACTAGAACCGATGTTAAAAAGCTCGTAGAGGCTAAAACGAGAATACAAAGAGTCGAGGCAGATCACAGAACATCTTGGGATCTTAAGATGAAAGATTTTATCGAAAGAAATTGTATCCAGAGATGATATGAATAAAAATTCACAACTTTAAAAAATGGACAAGAAGTTAAGAAATGAAGTCCACTGATAATAGTGAATGCGTTAGCCTGATGATGTAGGGAGAGATGTTTTTTTTTTAATTTTCCTTTTTAAGGCGCAATTTTACAAAATAATTATCCTATAAATTATATTCGAAAATACTATTTAAAAACAGATTTATTATTTCTAATTTACCATTGTATGTTAATTTCCGAAGGCGGATTATTTTATTTTGATTGTGTTTTGTTAGATTTTGAGTTAATAAATGCATGCAACAATAAAAAGTACAGACCATTTACCACGGAGTTTAGCACGCAAATCTTTGTTAATAAGGAAATGTATAAACCACAAAATTACGTTTCGTTGTGTTACTACAAACGACGTTAAGGAAGTTATTTGCCAAGTCAGATGGCACCGTATATTATTCAAGAATACAAATTTCAAGAAACTTTTACTAATTACTCTTTAATAAGGTAAATGATACCTAGCTTAGTTTAATAAGTTTAACTGCAGTTAACATATTTTACTCACTTGCGGTTTCCAGTTTTTTGGCAATAAACCAGGACCTGTCAATGTTGCCATTACAAAATTAAATGTGGCAAGTGATGAAAACATTAAAAACATTGCTTGATTAAGGAAACCTCCTACGGAAGTATTTGGTGGCCACCACATCGAGTTCATGTACAGGGTCGTCAACGTTATGCATTTTATTATACCTAAATATGGAATAAAGAGGAAATGAAAAATTACCATAATAAAAATGGAATGATTGTATGAATACGAAAATATTATAATTCATTTACAAAATGTATGGATGTATGTATTACATACATATGAAATAAAAAGAAATATATAAATTGCCTACGAATATGTATACCTTTTGAATAGTTTTACTACATGCCATCTGAGATATTTGAAATTCTGATAGAGATATAATAGTCTTGACGGATATACGGTACAACATCCTGTAAAATAGGCACAAATTACGACGACGTTAAATATAGCAAAAAATCTTAAATCCAGAATGTCATGCGTATTAGCCATTCAGGTATGTACGAATTATACACTACACTGCATTACTACTACAGTACAACAGACTGAAGTGATGACTGTAGAAACTACCGCTGTAAGAATCCTGCATCAGACTATATCGCTATACGCATATCTACCAACAGTGCATACGCCCAGACATAGCGACTTTTGTAGAAGATATAACGTCAAACTGAAAGCTGGTATTCTTAAATTGAATTCCATTTTTAATTTTCTTTGTTTGAGTTTTTTAAGATTAAGAACAGAATTATAATATTTGACATTCTCAATTTAATGAACGGATTAATTGCAAAGCCTTAAAGTGTACTTTCAATAATTACCTTTTAAAAAGTGACGTACATAAATCATTTTAGGAAAAAGATTTATCATTGTACATATTATGATTTATATTTATATACAAACATGAATTTCTATTGATTTAGTTCATAAAGTTTAAATAATTTGACAAACAAATAAACTAAGGAAGTCTATTTATAAATCGTTATCGATTAGCTTTCACGTTACTGATGGGGTCACAACTTTCCAGTGGTATGGGGGCAGATAGACTCTCAAAATAAATAGCTTTGAGAGAATCAAAACTGTTGTTTGGAAATTACAATAAGAAGAGATTTGAGATAAGCATCACACTATCCAGGAATAACCTTAAGGTTTGTGGTCGGTCTTTTAATACGCCACTGCAAACTCAAAGTACACCAGTGCAGAATGGGGATCGTCTCGAACCGAAAATCTAAACTGTGATGATGGCAATCATCAGAAGGTTACCAAAAAGTGTTTGGGTAAATGTTTTTTATCCATGTACTTTTGGATAACACCGAAATGGCACCTAAAATTAAACATTTATTATTGATGTTGAGGTCAATTACTACTGGATGTTAACAAGTTATTTGCGTCTACAAAACGGTGAAATTTATTGCCTATATAGAGGTAAAACTGTATGTTAGTTACTCTAATTCAAATACCATTAAATTGTTTGATTAATTGTTTTCATTTCAAACTTCATTCTATTCATTTTACAAACAAATAAAGGAAAATGCATTATTAAACACTATTTCTTTAAAGATTATTTATAAAAGCTATTAGAAATTGAAGTGTTTCCGAAACACTACCTTTTTCATACTCTGTTGTCCGCCGCATACGCCTACTATACATATGTATGTATGTATCAAACAGATATACCCTAGATGACAATTAAAACGAATATGCAAATTTCTGTCATTTAAACAAATATATTCCTACAGAGAACAATATATCGTTTAAGGAGTGTATCAGGTAAAGAAACTTAAGTCTCTTGAGAATTTTTTGAGCAGAAATTTATACAAAAATAAAAGTACAATATGAACACTTTAATATAAAGTTCATGTTTTACGAGATAGGTAGACATAAATAATGGCGTTTTATGTCGTCATCAGATACTACTGTAAGCCGTACAATAACAGTCAACCACTTTTGCCTTCAACATGATTTGTTAAGTTGATTGTTGGGCTAATTACTTCTTGGGTTACAATTAACACTCTACTTAGTTAATTAAAACATGTAGCCACGCACCGACAGAGCCACAAGTGGTATTTACGCAAGAAATTTAATATACAGACTATACCAGATCGACGGAAACGTAGTGGGAGTTAATGTGTCACAACAATATAAACCAATGAAACTTTTTTGTTGTTGCAACGTTTCACCACAAATCTGGAAATAATTATTACAATCAATTTGAGCATAGTAAGCGTTTAGTATAACAAAACAATATTATATTTCTATTTTATTAATTTCATAACTATACAACTTCCAATTAATTTGATTTTCTCAAAACTCTCAGGCACAGCGTCACAGTGTCGCAGCAGGATATTTGGATTAATATCGATATTTATTGCCTGTACTTACTTAATGCTGTCATTGGACCCCAATGTAGAAATCTTTTAAATCCTGCCAAACCACTAGACATTTTTGAAATATTAATACTTTTTTCTTTTTATTAAATATGAAATCGGGGTTTGTTTATCAAACACTAAAAAAAATGATATCTCCTAATCTTACACACGTCCATTAAAATGAATGAACGAAAATGAACTGAAAAGAGGAAATTGAATAAAAACAAAACCTGCAAAGTTGTATTCATTTTGTAAGGGTTGCCAAGTCTAAACAAATAAATTTCTATTACACTTTTATAGCGCATATATTTACAACTTACCTCTTTTTCTCAAATTCTTTTAAAACAAAGTTGTTAATCATATTTGAATTATTCGTCAGTTAATCTAATTCGCGCGCGTTTCATAGATTTTTAATAGCTTACTCATAAATTTAAAAATTAAAACGAAATTGATTTTCGAATGATCTATGTACACCAACTTTTTAAGATATTCTGCCTTTTTAACTTTTTATTGCTTTCTTGATAACGAGATATCGAAAATAAAAATTGATATCAAGCTGAATGTAACATTTTGTTATGATTATTTAATTTGCATATAATGAATACGATTTAACCATTTAGTTTATTTTTAAGCAAGGGAATATATTTGTATTACTTTTTTTAGCAACTATATGGACAGTGAATAATTTTATTACATTTCAAAGCATAAAATTAGGTGAAAACTTCTTTCTGTCAATTTATGTTGAGAACGATGGTATAAAATGTTTATTTTCTTTTTAAGAAAACAAGTCAATCAGGAATGAAAAAGTGTTGAAGCAGGACAACATGGATCGTGTTATGAAGACGATTAAGGAGCAGGAGCGAAACAATAAAATTTATATTGGCCGAAAATGAAGAAGGCAAACTTATGAACGATGTTACAGAGGAACCACATCTCAGTGATGATGATAATTATGATTTATCTAAGATTGTGGAACATTTTTGTAGAAAATGTCGAAAAACTTTCAGAACAATTAGTGTAAGCAGAAAAAGCATTAATTTAAATAAACAGTTAATGGTTGTTAACAGCAAAACATCAAAAATAATTATTTGTAAATTTGTTTTTATGCTTAACATAACTTTAAAAAACATACAGACTTGCCGTTTCGATAGCAACTATCATGTCCGAAAATCGCAAATGTTAAAAAACTTGGAAAGAAAAATACCAATGTTTGTTTTTGTTGTGGTGAAAGTTACGATACATATCATGTATGTTTCAAATTTAAATTATATTTATTTATATTTATACTTTTCTATAATTACCATAGTTAATCCGAAATTAAACAATTGAACGTCATATACATATTTATAACTCATGCGGGGTTCGATCATTATTCCTGTAGTATATACAATGCCAAACCGAAATAGAGTACAATAAACAGATGAAGAAAATTGTTCACAACAGTAAGTGGTAAATGGTATTCGTAAATGTTTATTCGTTTAGCACCAGCCGAACATCGCAAGAGAAACAATCACATTTATAAACATATCTTCGATTCAGTGCAAAACTTACAATTTCATACACTTCAGGCGTATCAAAAAGATACTGAAATATTCGTTAATGAAATTTTTTCCAAAAATTGTAGGAATGATATCGTATCAATTTCATCACTAGAAGTTATTAAAATTCAAGATTCTCAAGGTGAAAGTTTTGAATTTGTTACCGCTTATAGTAAAGCTGAAATTATTATTATTCTTTATTAGTATTTGAAATACGTTAATTTACAATTCATACATTATAAAAATAAAAATTATTCTTAACAAAATTAGCAATATGTTTCCTAAATAAATGCCAATTCGTCTCCACTTTTACATCATCTGGCAATGAGTTGTATAGCTGAAGACCCTTATAGAACAGCGACCGTTGTTCTGCACTTGTTAATGCCTTTTCAATCCTGAAGTGTTCAGAATTACGCAGTTGATATTGTTGAACCTCTCTTACATAACTCATTTGCTCGGTCAAATATTCAAGTGCCGCTAACATTTTGATTTTCTGTACAAAATTTCTAGTGTTTAACTCAAGTCTTTATTTTACATTAAGCCAACTAAGTGTTTGTAACATACAGTTATTGGTGTATATCTGGCACATTTTAATATTGTGCGCATTGCTTTATTTTGAAGTTTTTGCAGTCGTTCGATCTTGTTCGTTGTGCAACATGAGTACAAAATAGTCGATCCGTATTCAAAATGTGGTTTTATTATAGTGTTATAAATGTTAACTGCTGATATTATTGTTATCTGTTCTCTAATTCGTTTAAAGAAACTTACTTTTTTGCCGATTTTTTTTAAATATATAGTCGTTGTGGTTGTTAATTTTTAGGTCTTTATCTATAACTACACCTAAATATTTTATCTGGTCTACTTTCTGTATTACTTCGTTGTTAATTTTAAAGATTTTGTCGCTATTAGCGTCAATTTCCATGACTTACGTTTTACTTTCATATTGACCACCAATATAGGAGGCCTAAAACAGCGACATGTACTGAAAACTAGAGAAAACGAAAAAGTTAACAATGTTTAACAACGTTAGCATTTTAGAAAAAGTTTACCCTTACACTTCAGCTGTTGGTGCAAATTTAACGTGGATAAATTGGATGGAAATTAATTTACAAACTCTTTCAGACATTATATCCATTAATATATTTATATATGTATATATTTATATTCGTTTCGTACTGGGCAACAAACATCATCCCGTATACAAAAAGAACAAGCCGTATTTCAAGCTCACTAATATTGCGTTGATCATGTTATTACACAGGGCATCATTGTGAAATAGAATCAGAATACCGCGACTCAAAGCACAAGTGCTTCAGAGGTTTCGAGGAATGTTGATACCATACCAGACAATCCGTTCTCTCTATTAAAGTATTATACAATGGCGTCACTTTTGCTATACAAAGAGGGTAGTACCACAGCGGATAAATGCAAGAGTAGATAAAATGCGTCCCCAGTGATACATACTGCTATCTCGGTAGTGTCATAACTGCAGGTTCACTCGAACAGTTGAAATTAACTCACATTTTAATGGATACAAAAAGACCATTAATTCAGGTCAAGCAATATATAACAAATCTTATAAACAATTCTATGGGAAGGCTCAGATGGGTGTTTGGGCCTAGTAGAAATGAATAAGCTACCTTAAGTTATTTGAGATTTTGTTAATAAAAATAATACATTTCTAGCAAATAATTGAATTAAAACAAGTAAGTAGTTGTAAGCGAATTTGCGAGTTCGCTTTCAAACAGTTGTGTAAATTCGTTGAGGGTTGCCAAAGTACATAATATTGTTTCTGTATTTTTGAGAGCCGAAAGAAATATTGATTAATGATTTTATGTTCGCCGCTATTAGTTGTACAACACAGTTTAATGATCAAGTTGGTTATTTTCGTCACACGTTTAAATATTACATCCAACTTTTTATTCAAATTATTCTTGTAGCATCGACATTTACAATTACTTCTGAAGTTTTTGCATTAATGGTTTTATATTTTTATTATTATAAAGATCGCTTTTTGCATTCCATAAGTGCGGCAATTTCATTTTTTAATGCTTACTTGCTACGCTTCACTTACGACAACACGACGATCGTAAAGTGTATGGACTGCATGAGAAAAACAAGGTATGGTTTAGAATCATTCTAGCATTATTTTTGTTTGGTTAAGTTTTATTCACAAATAAATGTTTACCTTATTGACAAAGCAAAATTGTATTATAAGAGGCTACATAAATCCTTACTAGTTTCTAGAATTAGTAAAGTTTAGGACGCAACGATTATTTATTTCTCATGAAATTTATGCAAATTGATAAGCGTGTTTAATAATTTTAAAATATTGTTTCGTGATTATTTTAAATTCTGCTGAATTGAAATTCGTATATATATATATATATATATATATACTTTTTGAAAATATATATCTGAATATTACAACCAATTTGAATAACACGATCACCAATTATTTGCTTAAACAACACTAAGTTATCTACTACTATTGAAGCAACTGTGTGCGGTAAACAATTTTGCCACATTTCAAAGCATAAAATTAGGTAAAATATTTGTCAATCAGTCTGTGTTGGAAACGATCTTTTTTTATTTAATAAAAATAATACCCACCGAAATATATTTTAATTTAATTGGTATAAAAAGTGATAATTTATAAAATATTTGGTTGATCAAATGGCTTAACAAAATACAGACGAATTATAGCAGCAACATCTTATTCATTCTCCTAGAGAGATAGTGTGTATTAGTAGAACAAGAAAATACGGATTATTTTTTATCTAATCTGCCCAAGAAACAAAAAAGAAAAAAAAAGACGAAATATTTAAGAAAAAGTATGCAATTAATATAACAAATGATTCAGTTTCTGGAATAAAAAGAAATCGACAGCAATTTATTTTTTTTTTATAAAATATATGAGGGAATTTTAATGAAAGAAAAAACTTGTTGCATGTTTTTTACGGCTGCTCTCTCCTTAACAAAAAGAGAAATCTTGCTGGCTGACTAGTGTGAGAACGAAAGAAAGAGAGAAACGATTTGTGTGTTTGTTTACTATTTTTGCATTGAAAATATCAATGCACTTGTAAGCACCGCCATTTCTGTTTTTAGGCGTAATTTATTATTTGGTATTTGACCCGCATTATTCTTTATTATTAAATTAGGGAATTTAAAGTATAACACATTTAAAATATTGCCTAAAAGTTGGCTTTGTATTTGTATCACAGGCAATAGCATGTCCTGACACTTATTTTTTTTTATTGTTGCAAAATAGGTGATCCCTCTACGAAAATGGATAAACAAAAAGACAAAAAAGTTTCCACTTCTAAGGCATCCAGTGTGGGCATAAAGATTCTTAACGAAGAAACAATAAAACCGACAGTAACACCTACTCCAGCTGTGACCTCGGTACCACTATCGCCACCAAAACAAATGACATTGTCCATAGCCAAACCGAAAGTGATGAAGCAGAAGAATATGGATCACTATGTCATGAAGACGGTTAAGGGAGAGAAACACACCGATACAGGGGTGGAGGAGAGCGAAACAATTGATTTTATATTGGCCGATAACGAAGAAGATGGAGAAGGAAAACCAACAGGTGAAATCACCGAGGAATTACATCTCAGTGAGGACGATGATGATATCGGTTCTACTCAAGAAATTGTTGAGCATGTTTGCGGTAAATGTTTTAAGACTTTCCGTAAAATCAATGTAAGTGAATAAATTTTTAATGTATTCTTAATTCCATAATTAATCTGCTTACATCTATAGCGTTTAACCATTAGTGCTAATATATCTAAGGACAATCGGTATAGGTATACATTATAGATCATTACCCTCCCTCCAAGTACCCTCCACTAATATTTTTTCATACCTATCATGGTTTTTTTTTATGAAAATAAGTTTTGTACTTGGTTTTGTGTTGTATTTCTATTTTTATAATTTATTTATCCTTATATGTATGTATGTATTTTTAAATGCATTAAAAATTCTTTGAAATAAAACTGAATTGAAACTAAATCTCTCAATTGGCAAATATTTTAGTAACATTTTGCATATTTTTAGAGTTTAAAAAAACATATCGACTTTTGCCGTTTCGATAGCAGCTATCATCTTCGAAAAGCAGAAATGTTAAAGAACTTGGAGAAAATTGAAAAGGATGCAGTTATAATGGAGAATAAGGATGTTTGCTTCTGTTGTGGCGAAAGTTACGATACGTTTCACGTAAGTATTAATTATTTTGGATTAATTTTATAAAAATTGAATAAAATTTTATTAACTTTTATATTTTTTTTCTAAAGTTGGGTCACATTAATTGTCCTGATTGCCCGAAATCCTTTAAAACTCAAATGAGCTATGAACGTCATATATTTATAACTCATTCGGAATTCGATGATTATCCGTGTAGTATATGCAATGCCAAACTGCGTAGTGCTAATCTATTGAAATTGCAC
The DNA here is from genome assembly GCA_005959815.1 of Sarcophaga bullata. NCBI lineage: Eukaryota > Metazoa > Arthropoda > Insecta > Diptera > Sarcophagidae > Sarcophaga > Sarcophaga bullata. The sequence continues at coordinate 1,002,026 of QOCX01000007.1, forward strand.
GAAGAACAACATCGCAATCGAGGTAAACCCTTTGCTTGCAAGATATGTGGCAAAGATTTTACACGATCGTATCATTTAAGTCGTCATCAAAAATTTTCATCTTGTTCGGCAAATGAAAGCGATTCCATACATTGTAAGGTTTGTGACAAGGCTTTTTATAGATTGGATAATTTGCGTGTTCATTTAAAGCAACATTTTGGAGCTCAAACTGCCAAGAAATCGGAATATACATGTCCCACATGTAAAAAATGTTTCTACAGTTTATCAACGTTAAAGTATGTAAAAATCTCTTTTAAATAATACATTATATATGCATATTTTTTAAATTTAAAATCTTCTAAAGCATTCATACCCGCACACATACGGGTGAAAGACCATTTGATTGTGACTTATGTGAGAAAAAGTTTCCTTCGTTGGTGGCACTAAAAAAACATAGACGTTATCATACAGGAGAAAAACCCTATACCTGCTCTGTGGTATGCCTCATAACAATTGTTTTATATCTGTACAGTTATTAATTTTGACTTCAAAACCATAGTGTAAACAATCGTTTGCTGTGAAGGAAGTATTAAATCGTCACATGAAACGACATACTGGTGAAAGACCTCATGTTTGTAGTGAATGCGGCAAAAGTTTTATACAAGGATCGCAACTTCGCACCCATGTTAAGACACATATAAGACCTCATGAATGCGATGAATGTAATGAGAAATTCAAAACTGAGAAACAGTAAGAGATTTAAATTTTGTTTAAATTCTTTATTTTCATTATTTTTCTAATATTTCTACTGTGCTAAAACTACACAGACTGGAGCGTCATGTCAAAGAACATAACACAGCAAAACGAAAAGGCAATTCTGCACAGAAAAGAGGTCGCGCTCGTTTGGCCAATAGATGTGATACGTGTAAAATCGGTTTTAAAACGGAATTAGAGTACAATAAACACATGAAGGAAAATGTTCATACCAGTAAGTGACAAACAAGCAAAAAAAATATGTTTTTTCTTTTAATAAATTCCTATTCATTTAGCTCCTGCCGAACGGCGCAAAAGGAAAAATCGCACAGATTGTGCGGTTTGCAAACTTAATTTCGATACCGTGCAAAGTTTACAATTTCACATACTCAAGGTTCATCAAGAAGATCCAGAAACATTTGTTAATGAAAATCTTTTTGATAATGATACCTTGCTAATGCCACCACCAAAAGTTATTAAAATTGAAGACGCTCAAGGTCAACGTATTGAATTCGTTACCACCAATAGTGAAGGTAAAATATTGAATACCAATATAAAGGGTTTAAAGGAAGAGCAAATTCTAAAAACTACTGAAAACACGCAAGATGAGAGTAACAAAGTAAACATTTTGGAACAGTATATAATTGAAGATAATCCTACGACCTCTGCAAGTGTAGCTCAGCAAACGATTATACTGTCCAATGAAGCATTTACTGTTATACCCTTAGAATCGGATGGTGGTATCATAGAGCCAATAACTACGAAGACTTTGCCCACCATCATAAGTCCTGAAACAAAGAAGGAACAACGCAAAACTTTGGCTGAAAGCTTAGCCGCTGCCATAGCCGACAATGATGAGGAGCTGTCCGAAAATGAGGAGGAGGAGGAGCCAACATTTACCGAAGAAGAATTAAAGCTTAAAGATAATGTTAGTAAATTACTAGACATGTTGGTGGATAGTGCAACACTTAAAAAATTTGGTTGGCCTGATGTACCCGAAGAAACTGTAAGTTTTATATAAACGCGGCTAATACAAATAAAATTTAGACTTTGCTTTTGCTTGAACAGGTTCTTTGTAAAGTTATTGAAAATTGTGGCCACGATTTAACTAAAGACCAGCACAACTATAAGGACTTAGATTATGCTACACGTATGCGCGAATACGTTAAATTACTCTTTACTGTTGTTATACATAATGATTCTATCAAAGAACTGCTTAACAACTATCCAATTGATGAAGTTATCGAATATGTTTTGGGCAACGATGATGATGACGAAGAAGAAGATGATGATAACGATGATAATAAATCTAATGTTCCCAAGGAAATTAAGGATAAAGACAATGATGATACTATTAAACGCGAAAAAGATGCATGAACAAACATTTGCTTAGAAATATAGTTGTTAATTCCTATATAAAATGGACAATATTTGGTGTTAGGATAAGTCTTATTCTTTAACTTGAATATAAAACATTGTTGAAGTATTTTCTTAGTATCTTCTTTATAAACTTATGCTAAGCAATGTGTGGCCTTATTTAAATATGTATATTAACCATTAAAGATAATTCGTTTTTTTATTTAATGTATATAACATTGATATAAAGAGCATGCAAGACATGTTAATTAATTAACACTTGCTTTCTAAGAATACTATTTTTTAATAAAAATTTTATTAACAAATGAAAATATGTGGCAACTTTAGTTGAAAGATTTAACTGGAAACGGTTGCCAAGAGTAACCGTTTTCACATAACAGAGGAAAAGTGTAAGAATTCTAGTAATAGGTTTACAATTAGTCTTTGTTAATATTTTTATAAAAATATAAAATCATGGCTACTGATTTAGATCCAATTATAATAAAACGCACTCAAGACTCTCTGGGCAAATATGTTAAGAAACCCCATCTAACGGAGAAACTTTTGAAAAAGCCTCCTTTTGGATTCCTGCATGACGTTTTTCGTGTCGTAAGTATTGTTTCGTTATAAATTTGCAGGATTTTTAATTAAAGAATTTAATTTTAAGGTTATACGCGATACAGAATGTTTTGCTGGTCTTTATTCTCCCGAGGAACTTATCTATGAGAATATAAAGGATCGAGAGGGCAAAATGAAATTTTTACAGAAAATGATTGACGTTGTTAGTAAGTCTTCATTTTTAAAATGAATTTAGAGTTTAAACGCACTGAACATTTCATATCCATGGTTTCATTTTCTATTGCAGAATTGACCACTAAATCAAATTTGGCTATACGCACCTCAAAAATAGTTGCTGGCCATGAACCAGAGAAAACCAATGAACTACTGCAGTTAATGGGTGAAATAATTGATAATAAATTGGATTGGAAAGCCGCAGTGGAACAAGTCTTAGCTGGAAAACCGAAGGAATCCTCACGAAAAACCAAAGATAGCACAACCAAAGTTGCCAAGGATGCTAAAACCAAAGATAAAATTAAGGAGAAGGAATCAAAAATCAAAGACGCAAAAACAACTAAAACATCTGGTAAAAGCTCTGTAGCCAGCTCTAACAAAGTCAAAGAAAAATCCACTACAAAAGTATCCTCCAAGGAAAAATCTTCTTCTAAGGGAACAAAAGAAACAGAGAAATCTACAAAAAAGTTGATAAAAGAAACAACTACAACAAAAACCAAATTGGCAAAAACTCCTTCACAAACAAGTAGCAAAAGTTCGCCTTCACCCAATGTTGAGAAAGCTAAAGTTGAAAATGCTGCGGCATTAAATGAGAATGATGAATGCAAACATGAGGAAATTCAGCAGCAAGTGGAAACTAAAGTATCTACGCTACCTAGAAAGTCTTCAGAAGAAAATGTTGATAATGAACTCATCAAAAATAAAGAAATCGTAGCCAACAACCGTGACGAAACAATAGTAACCAAAGAAATGGAAAAAGAACGTTTGTCTGCTGGTAAAACTAAAAACTCTTCGGCAAAATCGAGAAAATCAAGTGCAAGCAAAAAGGAACAGGAAAATTCTTTAGAAACTTTATTACCTAAAGAAAATATTAACAATTTAGAAATGAAAAACGATTCGTTGCCATCACACGAAACAGTTGATGTGACAACAATTGAACCAAAAGTACGTACTAGCAAGGAAACGATTGATCATTCGCAGCAAGAAGAAAAACTTGAAAAATTGCAAAAATCTTCAGAAATAAAAATAGCTCACACAAATCATCAAAATAAAGCACTAACACAAATCTCTACCCAAAAGCAACCCTCTCCAACTCCACCATCAAATTCGAATGTTGAAATTAAACGTGAAAATACGTTTACACGTGAAAATTCTAAGGATTCGTCCTCCAATCAAAGTTCTTTGGTAAATCGGCCAAGAACCTCTTTGAGACCACCTAGTGCCAGACCTCCTTCAGCACGTCCTGGTGCTCCCAGGCGCCGTGATAAAAATATTGAAATTATTTTACAACCCAACGATCAAATCAAAATGTCAGGCATACAAGTGAAATTAGAAACATTCGGTGACTTGGACGATGATGGTGATAATTTGGTCATAATTGAGAATCCTAATGCTAATAATGATGCTGTGAATGAACAAGAATCAAATTTAACTGAAAGCGAAAAAATGATGCAAAGCGAAGCCATCGAACAGGGACACTTGGTTCAGCAAATATTGGAGACCCAAAAAGAATTGATACAAAACGATGGTAGTGGTCAGCGGAAGAGTGATAAGGTTAGATTTAAATATACGATTTTTGTTAATATTTCGTATTAATATGACAAATAATTTCACAGGATTCCACAAATGGCCTGGTTATGAGACAAACGTCTGCACGCCATATGAATAACTTGCGTGATGTCATACAAAACTTAACGAAATCTATTAATCCGTTGGGTAAACTTATGGATTTCATACCAGAGGACATCGATGCCATGCAATTGGAATTTACCATGTGGAGGGATACTTACACACAGGCAGCCAATGAATTAAAAAGGGAAAAAAGGTAAGAAAAATTTCTAAAAAAAAAAACAAAAATATTACTCTCTACGTTATTTTAGCCTTACAGAGTCGGCTACAGAACCGATGAAAAATCAATTGATCCAAATTGAGGCAAATATAGCGGAATATATGGAAATGATTGATGCTAGTCGGGTAAAAATTTTACAAAATTCCGAAAAAGTATTAAAAATGTTGACATCATAATGGAAATATTTACACCACTAGCAAGTGTTACGAGATTTATGTATGTATATTGCATGTGTTCATGTGTTAGAGTATATTGTTATGGTTATATTATGTTAGATTGCTTGATTCATTGATTATCACTATAATTGTCTCTAAAAAATAAATGTGTAGTGTCACCAAAAAACGAAAAGAAAAAAGGCAAACAAATGACTAGATAAACAAATAAACAAATTTGTTGATATTTAAAATAAATACTGGGATTACTAAAAAGAGTTTATTATTATTATTGTTATGATTTGGTTTCATGGATTTTATCACCTTCTTTTTAGGGAGTTGGTTGATTATATTGTTTCATTTTAGTATTTTTCCATAAACATGAATATCTGTTTACGAAATTTTTATGAAAAAATTAATAATTTTCAATACGAATAAGGTCACGTTCGAGGAAATTTTTATTGAACAAAAAAAAAATGGATTGCAAAAAATGATTTTTTTTTTATTAATTATTTTGCAAGTCATCAATATTTTGAAAATTTTCTTTGATATGGTATCATTTTATTGTTGCTTGTTGATTGTTATGTTAAATGAATTTTAAATTATGCTAATTTTATAAATTATTAGACTGTAAAAATATGTATGAATAGCTTTAAGTAGATGATAAGTGTCACGTTGACAAAAACATTTTACGTTTGCAAAGAAAATAATTTTTTTAAGTGTATTTATGCCTAGCGTTGCTTAATGAATTTGATTTTCTGTTTTGGAATATGGCTTGTGGATTGATTACACCGCAACGAAATGAAATCCATTTTAAGTTTTTTTCCTCACAAAATTATTTTGATTTATTTAATTTACAATAGAAATAATCTTGTCGGTGTATTATTACATAGATAAACGTCGTCTTCATGGTTTGCAATTAATTACTCTCTTTTACACTGCCTCCTGGGGTTTTCTGTAGCGAATTCAAATACATTTTTCCTTTGCGATTTCTTTAACGATCATTGTTTCACCCATTATTTGCTGGGATCTCTGTTAGAAGTAAGGTTTTCGAATTTTTAATGTTTCTGCTTTATAACTCACTACCGCATAGAAAAGTAGATTTCACATTTGAAAAGAAAAAGCGGAGTTTAGTTGTAAGGAACGAAGATGGTTTATCTATACCTTTACCAAATACCTAAATTCTCCAACGACTAAACATAGAAGCAGTCGCTATTATTAACATTTTCGTTAATCCTTTTTCGTAGTCAACGACTAGAGCGCATCTGAAGTGAAGCTAGTTATTCATAGAAGATACCAACACTGAGGCAGCATTATACAATTCAGTAATGTCTGCAGATAATCGGTTAGATATAATTCTTAGATTCATTCTGCTCTGTTCCACAGTAAGGCGCATACGTCTATAAATCTAGGATATGCTTTTACTGAGACTTACAAACTTAAAAGTTTAAAGGTGGAGAGATAAAAGTTCTGATCCATCTTGTTCCACCATACCTGTAAGAAATTTTCGAATTTTTCTTAATAAAATTTTCTCTTTATTACCTATTTGCAACCTGAAGATGTCGTTCATATATTTTTGCCCTTTAACCAATACTTAGAGAGATTTGAGCTAAAGGGTTAATATGACAGAGTCATACCTGTACTACAGGCAATCTCTGAGTTCTTATGTGAAACAAACACTCTCCCGTATTTCTTTAAATAATACTTTAAACGTACTCAAGGAATGTAATTAGGTTCGTTTCTGGAAAAAATGGCATGTTTTAAAGTAGTGTTCATTAATTATTCATACAACACAATTTATATTTTTTTGGTCTATGCATCGCGCAAAAGATTTCAGAAAAACTACTATTTTCTACAGATATCCTATCCCGTTCCTTTTTCAATACAAACAATGATCTTTTCCTTTACCTCTTTAATAACTTATTTTCATAGCTCTAACAAATATATAATTGCTAAAGATTAAACTGAAAGAAATTTTTCATCTTCATGACTCTTCTGGTAGTTAAATTGGACAGATTACTCTAACCCACAAAAAAGAATGAATTCCAGAACAAGACAGAAATAATTGATTTGCTTATTTTACAATTTACGTTTAGTATTTTATGTTGTATTTATTTATTAATAGTTAATATCATCATAAGGTATAATAAAATATATTTACAGTGTACATTCATCTATTCACAATTTTCTCATACAATTTTTTTTATTTTTATTTTTTCGAAATAACATTTAGCAAAGAACGTGGCGAAACACCACACTCCTTTTGCTTATAACAAGCAAATAATATACGACAGTGTGCTTTCAAAAATATTCAATCACATCCTACAATAACATTCTTTTAATATAGAGAAACAACAGAAACACAATAAATATAATAAAAAATAAATGGACTGACATAAATACATAGTCAACGTTCTCTGTTAGAATTATCAAAATTGTTCTTGGTGTGTTTCGATAAAATTATTTAAATAAATTAATATTTGTTGGTTTGTTTTATTTCCTTTTAGTTAAACTAACTACTTTTGTTTTAAACGATCTTACAATTGAATTACTTATTCATAATAAAAAAAGAGAAACGAAACATTAAAACCTATGAGAGAGAGAGATTAAAAAACAAAACATGTATTCGTGTGTTAAATAAAAATTAATACTTTATTTAATTAAAATTAAAAATAAAAAGAATTTCTTTTAAAATGTTTTCTAATAAGTTTATGAAAGGTACTCATGTAGATGAATAATAGAAATTATGAAACATAAAAAACAAAAATAAAAGTTCTTAATATACATTTAAACATAAGGTGTTTTGTTTTTGCTTGTTTTTTTTTACAAATTTATACTAAATATATATTTCTGAATGTAGGATAAGGTAGGTAGGGTAAATTAAGGTGTATACGTAGGTAATAGTAATAAAGTAAAAAAAAAACTAAAATATAAAATAGTGTATAACAGTTCGATATACTATCCTATACTATACTATAATATACTATTGTATTAAATTTAGTTACCAATAGTATAATATTATAGAAATAATAATAAAGAAGATTTTAATACAATAAAATGGAAAATACAATATTTTGATATAGAAAAAGAGCTGCAAGTCAAAATTCAATAACATTTTCTTTTTATACAATATTTGTTGCTTTCTTAACATCACATAATTTTTAAACAATATTATTACTATTAGTAAGAAGACGTTCTTGCTTTTATTATATATTTATACTTCATTTAATTTTAATATTTTACACACATTTATATTCTTTTCAACTTCATTTAATAATCATTTAGAATTAAGTAAGTTTTGTTTAATTTTTCTTTTTTTATAGTTATTATTGACTTAAATACTGCGCCATTTTAGGGATATAAGGGTAGGAATTTGTCTTTGGTATCAATTGATAAACAAAAGAAATACCACAAAATATATGGACAATGAAATGAACAAACACTGTTCATTTTAGGGATCATAAATCAAGACCGAAACAAATTACAAGTAATAAAGTGTCAACAGGTGAGTTATTTACAATCGCAATAGATTTTCAATTTAAGATTTCAATTGATTGTGTATGTGTGTCTTAATCTATCTATCTAACTGTAGTAGTTATTGTTGTTTAAATTGATAATTGTTGAAATGGTGCTAAATATTTAATTTTTCAATACAATATGATTATCGTGTCTGTGACTACGTGTGTGTATGTGTGTGTGTGTGTCTTAAATAATTGTGTGGTTTTGTTTTTCTTTGTAACTAAAAAAGAAAAAAAGAAATTAAAATAAAATTCTTAAAATTGTATTCCATTTACAATATTAAAATTTCAGTATTCTTTTTGCTGCTGCTGCTGCTACTGCTGCTGCTGTTGCTATTGTTGTATAGTTATTGACTATGTTTGTTGTTGTATCAATAATATATTCAATTTATGATGCTACAATTCAAAGAAATCATCCTGTTGTTTTTCCAATTTCTTCAGAGAGTTTTGAACTTTTCTCAATTGTGTTGTATTTAACAATTGGGCGGTATCGGAATTACTGCCAGTCGAACTGTGGCGTATATGATGAGGTTGTTGATTTTGTTGTTTTTTATAGGAATTATTTAAATTGTTATTACGTCGTCGTGTTACAACATCGGTGGCAACTACAAACAAATCATCATCTGTCTGATTAGAAATCGTTCTAAAAAAGAAAATAGTTTATTTAACAACAGTTTATTTTATTTTATTTTATTTTTAAATTTAATACAAAAAAAATTGTTTTTAAATATCGTATGAACGGTTTTCCAATCGCTGATAAAAGAATTTATAGTATCGAAAAAAGCAAAACTACACATCATTGAGCCTTTTTTTACCAAATGCTGGACAGTTACAACTATACAACTAATGTTTCTAGACGTATAAAAAGCCCAAAACTAAATATGGATGCTGTAAGTAATCAATTGATTACTACAGTCAGTTCTATAGCATTTTTGTTTTTTATTTTTACTTCCTTTTAATAATGAGTCTTTTTGTTTGAACAATAAAATGAAATTTATTTAAGTATACTTACTCTTTTGACTTCTCCACATATTTTCTGGACTCTGAAATCGTATTATCGATTTTACTTAAGAACTCATTTATACTGCGACGACTTTCCTCCTCAGGTGACATTACGGCTGCTACGGAATCCAATGATTTACTCTGTTTATTATTGCCATTATTGCAATTACTCAGTGTAGATTCTTCATCGTTTGTCTGGACTAACAATTCACCGGCTATAGAGTATGGTCGAGTGGGTAAAACTGCAGGTCGTGGATTATTGTCGCTGCACATGGATGACGAGGAGGCAGACGCTGATGATAAAGTAGAGGAGGTATTACAATTTAAAGGATCCCCACCATCACTGCTAGGTATGCCACCATCAACACTTTCCAAAATATTGTGGAGATTATTTTCATTCTCTGCGGTTGTGGTTATACTTGCTGCATTTGGATAATAAGGGGAAGATTTCTCAACGGGTACCAGAAGAAATTGACGTAAAAATAAACTGTCTGAGGCAAATAGACGGTTGGCTCGGCGTATTTGTTCAGTCTGCAAAAATAAGTTGGAATTATTTTGTAATCAATCTGTTGTGTTTTAATGTATTTTTAATTATTTAATTATTATATTTACTGGCAGCGGCATAATAAATTCAACATCAAATAAATTTTTAATAAAATTGATGAGATTGTCATTAAAAATTCAAAATTGACTGATTGATTGACGGTTTTATTTTTTTTTTGTATTTTTAATATCATCTCTTAACAAGATTTCATTGTAATATATCCATATACATATGTATGTATGGTATACAATCACTATGTATAAATGTTGTCTTACAAATCAATTCATAAATTATACCTTAAATAGTATAGCATTCTGTTGTCATTGAAATAGAAACATTTGTTTTTGTTTTTGTTTTCTCTAATTATTATTATTAAAAACAATGTTTTTGAAATTATTACTTCACGTCTTATGATTTCATTATAATTACTCGTGTTAAAATGCATTTTATGTGGGCTTTAGTTTTGGTAGGTTTATTTATTTATTTGTCATGATCATGATAATCAAGCAATCAGAAAAGATTTAATAAAAAAATAAAATTAAAAAAAAAAAAGAATCATTACCATAATTTTGTACCTGAGGTTTCACTTGAAACTCGTGATTCACATTTTTTTTATCCATCCTTATCCATTTTTTTCGTTTGTCTTCCCTAAATTAGATTGTTTCGGAAATCTTATCTAAATATCTACATTTTGAATAGTTAAATAAAACAAACGTTTTGTCTGTTGTTAAGCAAATACTGTCGTCAGTTTTATTGTTCACAGAGTAACGCAGAGTAGAGTAGAGCAAGCATATGGTTTTAAAATAAACAACATTTGTTATACAAATTCAATAAAAATTACAAAATGAATATGGTGAGGAGTTCACTCACAGTAATAATTATTTCATATGCAATAAAGGGAAGAAAAGCATCTTTTGTTCGTTTAAAGTTTTCTTAACAAAAAAAAAAAAAAAAAAAAAAATTATAAGAAATAATAAGAAAGCTGAACGCTTTTCTTTTTGTGTCTATTATTTTAACGTTTATTTGTTTAATAAAACTGTATATTTTTGTGTTATTATTATAAAACAAATTCAACATTTTAAATAGTTAAGAGTTTACAATCTCTGATATTTCCTTTAATACTTCAATAAACTTTACCTGTTAGTCATTTGCATATAACCCACTACTTTGTTAGTGAATAATTCAGATTCTCAAAAAGTTTATATCAAAAATATAATTAATAAAAAGTGTATAACCTTTTAAAACCCTATTAATATCACTTGTTTTATTTTTGGTTTAAAATTATATTTAATTTATTGGCCATTATAACGCTTGGATCACGGTTACGACTTAGCTCCTCACTAGTTTCATCCATGAATGGACAGATTTAAGGAGCTTTTCATGGCAATTTTTTATTTATTTTCAGAGAAGAACAACGCTAAGAGAGTATCGCCGAAAGAAATATTTGATCATATTTCCTTTTGTTGAGATTTCAGAACTGGTTTTAAATCTAGTCATTCTAAAAGTAGCCTCGTAAGATTCTCATTCTGCTTAATTATTTTTATATTCTATTTATGATTTTTTTCTATTCACTCGTTAACTATGTTCTAAATGTGATATTTCTACGAGTCATATTAAGCGCTACAAAGTCAAAATTTTCTAATTTTTAACACACCCAAAAGTATAGTTTTTCTTTTATACAATTCCCAGTATTAAAAAATTATTGTTTCAATATAATTAATCAGTATAATTTGTCTATTGAATTACTTCTTTTGAAAAAGAGTATCAGTAATCTTTTAAACTAGAATATTAATTAATTCATCCAGTGTTTATTGTATCATATTTATCCTGTTACCATTTCTTTCCAATTATGATTGCGTCGAATCGCAATGACATATGTATGTCTGAAGACATATCTTCTAGTATATAAGGCTGTCCAACATGGAGGACAAACTAAACAGAGCCTAAGAGAACGTAAATCGAGCTGGTAGCGAAATGATTTGAGATTTAAATCAACTATGCTGCATATTGTTAGAATGCATAATTTAAAATAGAACATTATCCATGATAAAATTAAAATCTATTTACAATTCTGATATGATATGTGTGATAATATTATTAAGCTAAAGATAAAATAGACACTTAAACACACTTAACTGCTGATATTAGTCACTATGCATTGTAGTAATGCAGTTAAATTTTTTTATAAAATTCTCAAACATGATGTGCTAAATATGAATAAATAATAAATATTGTTTAAAAACAATGGAAGATTTTAATGTGGTTTTTGTATAATAATAATGTTGGCAAACATAAAATATATGTAATTAAATCAAAAATCAAGGGCAAAACAATAGGTATTAATACAATCAATCCACACTTTCATTTGTTTATACATACATATGTAAAATATACGGACAGTATATGTGTACATATATGAATATTGTTTTTAAAACAATATGATAATTTTAATTAACATTGTTCTTTTTAATATATTTTTGAAATAAAGAAAAAAAAAAAAGAAATTTTTGTTCAATATACATACTTATACAACATAGGAGCGTTAAATAAATAAAAGAAATCAAATTGAGTTGTGTTGATACTTACAGTGCAACCATATTTCAGAGCAATGCCCTGTAATGTGTCGGTCTTTTCGACTTCGTGACGGACCAATGTTTCACTGTTGCGTAGCTGATGATTACAGCAAGTGCTGCCGTATTTCTTTAAAGAACGGGCAGAATCGCGTATTGATTGTTTCTCATTGAACATAAATTCATCATCCATATCGGGAACAATTTCATGAAACTGTAATAAAAAAGAAAAAAAAACAAAAACAACACATGTTTAATAAAAACAATGTACATACATGAATAAATACAATAAAGTAAAGCAGAGAAAGTCTGACAGTCATAAAATTAAAGAAAATTTCCAGTGATGGAAACTGAAAATGCCGTACAGACCCACAGACAGACATTTAATTTACAATTGAATGAAAATTAATGAATAAATATTAAATAAATTTTTTATTTGTGACGTCATGTGACTGCGCAATTATTTTTTAATTACATTACAGTTACAAATTATTAAATGTCGATCGTCTTTTTTAATGCTTTATCTAAAAACAACTGTTTTTTTTTCTTGGTCATTATTTTACTTATTTTCAATTAAAAATTGTTGTAAAACTATTTTCCTTTTACTAAAACCAACAACTATTGTTTGTATGGCAATATTAAAGCAAAACAACAACAAAATAAAAGGAAAATAGTATACAATTTACGACAAATATGAAATGAACCCATTCGCTTTTTTCTTTACTCCTCCCCCTTCCCCCCTCTCTGTCTATCTATCACTTACACACTCTTTTACTTGTAACACTTTCGATATTTCTTTTCTAATTGATTTGGTTTTACTTACAACACACAACTTTCACACACACAGCAATTTCTTTTTAAATTAAAATTTCTGTTTTTAATTTATTTTAAACTTTCAATATTTTATACCCATACCCTAATAGTAAATTTATTTTTAATGATTTTTCTTTTCAACTTCAAAAAAATTTTGTACTTTAAGCGAGAAACCAAAACAAATCCCTTCACCTGAAGCAAATGAACAAAAAAAACTGGCTAACTGACGTCTGACATTTGGTACATGAAAAACAGCAGCAAAATAACAACACAGAAAAGAGAAAACAGCTGAAAGAGTACTGTCTATTTAATATGTACACAGAAAAAGTAATGCCAAGTTTATATTTCATTTTACACATTGCAAAAGCTAAATTTTTATAACGGTTCTTTTAAATTTATTTTGTTGTTTTATCTTCTCATCGCATCATCCCACAGTCATTTAGCATTTTATTAAAATTGTTAGCTTTTTAATATTTTAATTAATATTCTTTGTTGTTTAATAATTCCTAACGAAGTGTTATTTTTTAAATGTCTTAATTTCACGTGATGTTTATATGGACGTGTACATACAATAGATTTCAACTGGTTTGAACCTGTTTAAAGCCAATAATGTACCATAAGGTGAATGAGAAAAGTAAGACAAAACGAAAACAAACATGCTACGTGTGAATGTGTGCACAGTGTTCAAATTAGAAAAATTGTGTTTAAAACCAACCAGCTGTTAGTTATACTCCAAGCAAGAAAGCAAGTCAAGTAAATTTTATTCCTATTGTTACTTTCTTAATAACGAAATGATGATTGCGTTGATGTTTAGAGTAAATGTGTTACGAAATGTAAATATTTATCAACAGTAGCACGTGCATGTGTGTCTTTTCTGAAAAAAAAAAATGATTTGAAAAGGAAAAGAATTAGGAAGTGGACCGTATATACATATAAAATATCATCAATGAAAATGGAAATTGGATTATTTTTGCGAAGAATTTGAAAGCTTGTTTTAGCATAGTTTGGATGATGCCACTCATGTCTAATACCCATCGTGTTGTTCGATTGCTCTAAAGACTACATTATAGCGTATGTAAACACTATAGCCCCCTGCCTTTGAAGAATAATCGTCCACTATGAGCCCAGTGCGCATTCGAATCACATGTCACACAATAGAATGGTCTCGGATGCAATTAAGTAAATAAGTCTTAAATATAACTAATCACTAGAATTTTACGACTTCTCCGGTGAACTATTGCAGTCCGGCAGGCATACGAGTGGTATTATAATACCGCCAATCTTTCGAACAATTCCTATTTGGAATCTCTATTACTAAATCTCTGCTTACCAAAATAACAATACTTAATTCGAATGTAAGCTTAAAAGACTAAGAGCCACTCGTAATATACAGACATTGCAAACATTTGTAAACATATGTATGTCTTCGCAAGTTCCAAGGTGTATTTTGGCCTAGAACCATGTTAGATAACACGCTTTGGGAAAGAACAGGCCAACACATTATATCCACTGATATATAGAGAAGATAAATGTGTTAGATCGGTCATACCCTCAGAGGGCGAATTGTCATAGATTGGAATCTGCAAGAGGACTTCCAGTTCATACATGAAGAAAACAGATTGGAACATTTGCAATCTTTTTTGCTATCGGAATACAGAGATTATTAGTTTAGAAATCTATTTGCAAACATTTAGAAAATTGTAAATACTACTTCAAAGAAAATTCCAAATAATTCTACGAAAACAAACTAAAAAATAACATTTGAAAATGTCTTTAGTGTAAAGCCAATAGTATTAACTTTTCAAAAGTAGCAAAAAGGTAATTAATAATGATTATAAATTTTCATTAAATACAGGCAACTTATAAAATATTGAAAAGTTTAAACCCCCTTAAAATAATATTTTTTTTATTTTATTTTTTTATAAAGAAAAGACAATGAATATCTTTTTGTCTTATCAACAATTAAAAATAAAAAATAAATAAAATTTTAACTCATGACTGTGACTAGTCACATACGTAAGTAAATGGGTATATATTAGTTAGTTAGTTAGTCGTTACTTAAAAACAAAATTAAAAAGAATTATATACGATATTAAATAAATTAAATATATGATGGTGGCGTCTTAAAATTGGCCTTCGATTTATTTTCAATGCTTTCGGTCGAATAATTAAAAATAAGCAACAATTACAAATATTATAACATATTTGTGCAATTTACGATCTATTGAATAAATATGCAATGGTTTTGAAAAATTAATGTGTTTGTAAACAAATTTCAAACATAAAATTCTAATTTAATAAGAATTGTTTATATAAAAAATCTTTTTTAAAAATTATGAATGATTGATTTTTTTTGTTTGTTTTGAAAACGATTTGTTTTCATTGTAATTGCAGTTGTTTACAATAATAAAATTATTAAAATTTAATGCAATTTTTATTATTATGAAAAATTTTGCTTGTTTTAACATATTGTATGTATCGTATTAATAATAACAATGATTTATGAAGGAACTTTAAACATTAAATAAATTTCTATTTAAAAGAAATACTAAACGTTTTGAAATTACTGTATAGTACAATAATTATTATTGTTAATAAATTTTACAAAAAATAAATAAAAATACTGTCATCTTGACCTTTTTCCTTGCAACACTAGAAATAAATATGTAACATCGTGAATAAACATTTTTTTTACCAAATGTAAAAACAACACAGTCTAACAGTCTAACTTTAGTAAATTTATAAATATTATTTAATTTAATTTAATTCAGCAATAAAACAAACAGTTTGTAAAATACTTTCAATTTAAACAGCCGGATTCATTATTATTTTTTTTTGTAAATTAATTTCAATTTCTATACGTCAGACGTGCTAATTTCTTTGCCGTCTTACTTATTGTTATTATTGTCTGTTGTGGTTGTTGTTGTTATTATTGATTTATGTACACAATCTTTATTTCTTCTCGGTTCTTTGTTTATGAAAATAGAGATCAAATGTGATTTCCGTGTTAGTGAAAAAAGGGGTAGATAGTGTTGGTGTCTGAGGTAAAAGGTGAATTACCTGTTGTTCTCTTATAATTACAAGAATGTTAATAGAAAAGAACAATAACAATAAAAACACTTATACACATCCATATATGTGTGTATACTGTTAAAAATAGCACAACAACTAGAATCGGTAAAAACAATAAAGAAGCAGAAAAGAGGAAAAAATGGGAAAAAAAAGTTACTTTTGTTGTCAACTCTTTATTTTGTAGACGTTTTCGTTTTAATCAATTAGTTGTTAAAGTTGTTTTTGCCATTATATGTACAGATATGTATAATTATTATTGTTTTTATATATGTTTGAATGTATGTACACGTATGAATATAACAGTGATTTGTTTTGTTACAAACCACATACTACATGCATGTAAACATTGAAGTGATGTGTGCATGCGTAAACGTGTATGTAAACAATTATCATAATGAAAACATTATTGTTATTATTAAGTGTGTGTGTATGAGCGTGTATACCAGTGTTTAAAATACTTTTTTCATTTCCAATTGATTTCTTTTCAAAACAAAAACAACAACAAAAAAATACCATATTTGCATACATACAACACGAATAAGTGTTTCGTTCATAAATAGTACATACATATCTACGTACAATGCGAATAATTGTGTTGTTTTGTTTTTGTATTTATTGTATTTACATTATTTTTAATTTGTTTTATTAGTGACTGTAAATAAAATCAAAAAACGAAACAAAACAAAATAAATGAAATAAATCAATACGTTTATATTATTTAATATGCCGCAATGTTATGCATATGAAAAAAAACAAAAAATAAATAAAAAACTTTGTAAAAATATTAAATACTGACAGTAATGAAAGAAAAGAGAATTGTTTTCTTCACTTTTAATAATTTATTACATTTTTTTATATTTTTTAAATTGTTTTAAAAGTTATAATTGCTATTGAGGAGGATTATTGTTTGTTGAAACAGAAACTTTATTTCTTTAATCTGTTGATTAAAAACTTATTTTAGAACAGCTTGTATTACGCTAAGCAATTGAGTGCTATGCAAAAAAACGTGAGACAGCAAATTAGTAAATAAGATGCAATGGTCGAAAACAGACAAGTTAAGATATGAAGCCACATAGAACTGTCACAGAGCACCTTCACCTAGTTCTTGTTTGCTTTGTTTTTTAGTTTCATCTATTACGCTTTCCAGCTAAGCAGTGAGTAATTTATTGGGGCGGGCCCTAAAATGATAACAGATTTATTTGTCGTTGTACAGAAACACCCCCGATCAACATATAGTTGGTGGTTAGATGACTTATCTTTCTGCGAAATTCCTTGTTGATGGATTTTTTGGAGGGGACAAAAGCCTCTGTATATTTTCTTCTTTTTTGGTTTTTGAAGCTGGAAACCCCAGTATTCTTGTCAAGCACCTTAACCGCAGGCTGGTCTATAACAATTGACACCAGTAAGAGAAAATAACAAAAAAAAATCAAAACTTCTTGATTTTCATTCAATTTACTCATAAATAGATCCATAAGATCTGAGAATAATTATCTGTCTTACTTATAAAATAATTTTCAACGAACTTCAATCACTACCATAAACAACAGCAAATAATCATGAATTCCTAAAGAATTATTAACAGAAAAAAAACATTTTTTAAAGTTATTATTTTATTTAGAAAAAGTGAAGTTTTTATTATTATTGAATCAATAAAAAATAAGAATGTTGTACGTGTCCTTGATCACTGCAAAAAGTAAACATAATTTATTATCTCTATACTTGGAACGGTAAAGATAATAAATTTCTATACAATATTTACTGTTTTTATTATTATTTTTGTATTTTTAAACATTAACTAAATTTTTTGGAGAGTAACGCGCAAATAAATTTTGATTTTGATAAGTTCTAAATACAAATGAAAAAATAAAAAATTGATAAGAAAACACGTTTCCATTGGGGAATTTCACTTTTCTGAATTGGAACTAGAAATTTGAAACTTTATATTTTATTAAAAAAATATTATAATATATATTTTATTGTATATAAAAATTACTTTATAATGCTTTCGACTAAGAGGCGGTGCTGACCAGCGTTAGTTTTGAACCCACTAACTTCTCCAGTTGACATACTTGATTCTATTTATTTAACGATTACACTCTTTTAATTCCCTTTGTATATAATATTTTATTATTTAAATATTTGTTTTTAATTTTTCTTTTTTATATCGCATCGCAATTTTTTTTTTGTTTATTTTGTCGCAGTGAAATTATTTTGTTATGATTTTTTATCATTCACTTTGAATTTGAATATAATAAGAGGATATACGAACCGCTTTTCCACCCCTCAAAATAAATATTAAATAAACCTATGGTATGTATGTCTGTATCTACGTTCATAAATCATTAAAATATACTCAATACTCTACGGTATTTGTACGTATTTAGCGGAAAAACCTTGAGGTAATGGTTGTTCCATTCTCGTGTTCTGTTCCATTTCATGGTAACATATGCACCAGAGTTGTTCATATTTTTTGTGCTTTTTTTTCTTGTTCTTTTTACAATAATAAAAACATATTAAAATATCAATTTATATCAGTTCATATTTATAAGTATTCGTATAACAAAGAGAATATTTTGTTGTTGTTGTTGTTGTTGTTGTTGTTGTTGTTCTTGTCTATCAATTGTCAATATAAATTATTGATACAAATTGCAAATATTGGATTTCATATCAAAGAAACGAGAACTGCTTTAACAATATTTGTATTATCAAACCCATAGAATCCACTCTCTACAACCTAGTGTCTATCGTTAACGTCATTTAAGGAGCATGGGACTGCACTAATTTTCAAATTTCAATGTTAAAATCTGTATGTGGAAATAAAAAAAATCGATAGGTTTTTTTTTTTAGTTTGTTTTTAATTCACAATAAATAAGTTTCACATATATTGTTGGGAAAGAAAGGTCTTGGCCTAAAAATGAAGGACACGTCAGCTAATTTTATTGGGACTAAACATTTTACAACTGCTTTCGAACAATCAATTCCTTAAAGTGAGATCCCCAATGGAACGATTGCTCTTCAATAATGCACTTCCTGCAGCAAACTGATAGTGGCTTGCTTTTAAAGACTCTCATCTCTTAGCTTTCATAATAAGGTGCTATAATGCCTTTAAAATGACAATTAGTTTTCAATAATACAGTGTGAAGAATTAACTTGAATGGAATCAGAGCTTTAAAGCTTTAAATTTCATGCCAAAAAATAGAATACAATACTAGCTCAATAATAAATTTGTTTCATTTCATAATAGGGATTGAACTGAGAATAATTGATTACAAAAATCGTTTAGTAAACAAATTAATCAAATTGATTAAGAATGATTTGAAATGTATTAATTTGTGTTTAACATCACTTGTGTGCTTTTTTTGTGAATACTTTTATTAAGTTTTAAATAGTTTAAAACAAGTTATTTCTACGAGCTACTAATGAAATTCCCCATTCAATGTAGCATGCGCTAGCGAATGTTAATAATTTTAATAAAATGATAATTTTTAAATAATTTAAATATTTCAAAGAAAAGAGAAATAAAGGCATTTTATTTAATTGATTCTATCGTTAATTGTTAATTAATATTATTTTTTAAATGCTTATAAATTTTGTATTCGCAATTAATCCGGATAATAATTTTCCATTTAATTTTCATTCGCAATTCCCTTGTACAATTTGTAAAGCGATGTTTTTTATTTAAATTTCCCGCTTATAATTAAAAATAAAAATAAAATATTTACTGATCTTGTAAAATCCCACGTTTAACACTTAAATGACACATTAATTCATTAATTACGGCTTTAAACACAATTTCAGTTGGGAAAGGTTAAGGTTTTACGCTTTAATACGCTGAAAACAAAAAAAAAATTTTTTTTCAGAACGTTGAAAATTCCTGAACAAATTTGTTTAATCTGTCACCATCGATAAAGTATGTGGGGTTTTTCAGTTTTCATAGTTTCTAATTTTTAAAATAACATGCGATAAGCAATCTTAACAAAAATAATTCTAAGAATGTAAGACAATAAAAAGTTTTCTAAATTTTTATATTTCAATGCTAAATTTGACGTTTGTAGATATGTTTAATGGAGTGAGTCACTGCTCAAAATATAACTAACAATCTCTAAAACTAAAAGAGCTCAGGTTATTCAAGGGTACTATAGATTCTGTTCCATTTCTTTATTTTCCTTGTTCCAATATAATGCACTCTATGAGAAGAAGTTTACGAGTTTTGACGTGTTGGCATTTAAAACAAATTCAATTTTTTAATTAAGTTTTAAATTTATTTAATATTTCCAAATTAGATTAGATTTGTTGAAAAAAAAATAAGTCATGATTACTAAGAACGACGACCATTCCTTAAATTCTACCTTTCCTACATATGTATGTATATACATATTTGTTAAGTGTACTTAGTTGTTTTTATAGTTCAAATGAATAGTGGATGTTGAATTCTTTGAAACACTAAACCATCGCACGAGTCATTCATTCAATATTTTTTTTTATCAATTTGCAAATATTTTTAAATGAAAATTAATTTCGAATTTCAACACTCAATTAATATCTTTTGATCCAAAAACCAAAGCAGAAAAAAAACAAAAACTATTGAGGAAATGGTATCTATCAGTGGTGTTGCTGGTGCTGTAGCTAATTTATCATTTTCAAACAGCCAAAACGGAACAAATCATTAACAATGGCTTCAAATATAATTACCGGATTTTAATAGAAAATGACGAGTAAAGTTAGCAGTAAAGTTCCATTATCGTTAAAATTCAAAATGATTCGTAATCTATTGAAAGAAGAGAAGAAGAAAAAAAAATACGTCGCCTGCTATTTTTATAACAAATGACAATAAAATTTTACCAATAACTCAGGCAATTGAAATTGATTGATAACAAAATTTATATTAGAAAAAATATAATAAAAAAAAAATGAAAAAAATATGGGCCATAAAGCAGCAGTCAGCCAACCAGTGAACCAGCCCATATTCAAAATAATTGTTCATAATAATACAATAATTAATTTGTAGTTTCCCACAATTGTTTAGGTACTTCAGTACTTTATGTGCTTTTGTTTATAATTTTATTTAAAATAATTTGTTTTTAAACATTTCAAATCGCCATTGCCTAATTTACTGTCTGTGTGTGTGTCTGTCTGCTTAACGTTTTAGCTGTTAAATCTCATTAAATTACTGGAACGGATTTGTGTTGACCTTCACATCTGAGTCAAGATTTAACTAAAGATGTGTTTTCCCTCTTGCTCTCTTCATCTCGTAGTAATCACCCTATTTTATTTTTTATTTTATTAAATTAAATAATTATTTTTTCTTTTGTTTTGTTTTGTTGTTATTTTTTTTTTTTGCTTAATGAGTGAAGGTTTAAACATTTTGTTTAAACTTCAAATGATTTACAATAAAACAACAGCTTGAAGAGGTTTTTTTTTAAAAACTTCCCATACGGGTACAATAAATACTCACAGCTGGCTGACTGGCTGACTGGCTAATATAACTCTTCTCACGAGTACGATTATACGGGGGTCTATATGTTTTCATAAGAGAAAAATTTTGAAATTTTTCAAACTGAAATTAAATGTGACGTGTCTTAAAAGTATTTTATTCTTAATATTTTATTTCGTTTTTTAACCATTATTTGGAGAACCGGTTCAGTGATTTTTAGTATCCCGGAATCTTGTTTTTTTTTTTGTTAAATAGCAACTCGCTTAGAAAATGTTAAATTAGAAGCTTTTTTATTTCGAATTTTAATTGTCGTGTTTCAAATTCAAATATTTTTTTTTTGCTTTTGATATTTATATTCTATTTCATTATACGCTAATTTAGTTAGTATTTTTGTAATTTTTAATATTTTATTTTTTTTTAATAATTAACTAATAAACTCGGATAAAATTGGTTACACGAAAATTTAAAGGGTAGAGCCTTTTATAGATGGCTTTAACAAAATTATTTGTATCTTCTGCTGTATAAGTCTGTTTGTGTCATGCTGACTGGTATTGAAAACATTGGATCCGATACAAAACAAAAATAGTTTACAAGGTTCACACTCAGTACTATTTAAGATCTCTTCATAACTGAGTAGCATATTTCTTAAATTTTCTACGAGAACAGACAAAAGTGTGTACATATGTATATCCGTCAGCTAAAATATGAATACTGCTTATAGACCTAAAAGTAAAGCAACAAATTACATGTAATGTAATGTAAACATTGAATTCGTTCTTTAGCTACGCTATACGTATAAGGATTTTATCATAATCAGTATTTAGCTTTAACGTCGCACACCACCTATATTGTGTGTGTGTGTTTGTTGCTTTACTTCAATAAATGGCATGTCCTGCAGTTTAACCTCACTCCCGAATAATCGATTTAAGAAGTTTTTTGATTTTTTTTAATGTCAATTATATACTTTCAGAGCTTTTGTTTGACGACTGCAGAGAAAGGGTAGTCTATAGAATTAATTGTTCATAATTTTTTCTACTCTTCAAAAACTGAAAAGATAACTTTGGAATAATAATTTCATTAAATATATTTATAAACATAATAAAATTATAGGCACATAAGAAAAAAGTTAAAAGTATTAAAAGAAAAAAAAATTCTGCAACTGCAAAAAAATCTAAGTGTTGCAATAATAGAACTACACTGTACTACACTCTTTCATAATAAAAAGTTTGTGTTCGGCATTAACCACTTGTTAAACCCAATTAATGTTTATTATTCATTTGTTTGTTTTCTTTGTAATTTTTTATTTTTTATTTTTATGATATAAGAAAAAATTTACTACACATTTAAAGGATCGTTCATTTAAATTTTGTCATTGTGTGTCTCTCTCAGACTGTAATTAACCCACATTCTGTTATTGTTTCTCTTTAAAGGTATTGGTGTCATCGTTACGCGGTTAAAATATTAAAAAAAAAAACGAAGAAAAAAGGAAAAAAAACAATAAAATTTGTCATGAAACCTGAAACGTTTTGTAAAGGATTTTAAAAAGCGTCATAATTACTGTGGTCTTGTGGTATAAATTGTTGTATTGTACTGTATTGTTTGTTGTTGTTGTTGCCATATTGGAATATTAAATGGAAAAAGAGTAATACAAAACCAGACACACATTCATATGTTCAAAACAAATACAAAAATATGATATTCTTTCTTACCTGTGAATGCAGTTTCCAATCTTTATAGGCCTTTACAAAGTAATCCATTTTCTGGTTTTAGGGTTTTCCTTACTAATACTGACTGTTGTTATTGTTGGTTTTTGTGGTTAAACCAAAAAAAAAATTGAAGTTATTTTTAGCACACAGAATTTCTTTTTGTCTTCCTTTTTAAAGTTTCTTTTCGTTTGCTTCGGTTAACAACAAGTTGTTGCCCTCTTATGTTGTTATGCTTTTTAATATTGTTCTTCTTGTTCTTATTGTTGTTGTTGATATTTTTAACATTGGTTAGGTAGAGTCGTGTGTTAAAGTTATTTCTAGTTATTAACGAAAAAAACTGATAATAAAAGATTTGGTTGTTGTTGGTCTTTCGTAACTTATTGCTTGGCCAAGTTATAATTCACTGATTTATAATTGACTGGCTAACTGGATAGATGGCTGGTTGAATGACTTGATTATTTATCTTTTTAGGCTTTGGGATTCTTTTTCCTTTTTGATTGTTTGTGAGTATTACATTTTAAAAAAAATAATCGTAATAATTAAATTTATAATTATTAGTTAAGCCGTTTAGCAACACTGATGAGTCAGTAAAAAGAAACCAGCGTTAAAGATTGGTTTTTGCTTGGCAAACTTGCTTTAATTTCTTGTTGTTGTTAATAGTTTTCGTGTTAAGATCTTAGTAAACAATTGTTGTTGTCTCGCGATTTACTTTCTCAGTGTTTTGATTTTGTCTCTTTTGTTGGTTGACATTTAAAAAGTATCGTTGCTGTTGTTATTGTTTACTTTACTTATTTTTTGTAGAGTTAACGGTTTATGCAAATGTCTTTTCTGTTATAATTTTAGCTTTTGTTTTTATTTTTATTTTTTTTTGTTTCATGTACTAGCCATACAAAGTTATTGAGAAAGTGAGCGTTTATTTTAATCAATTTTTAGTGTTTTTAAAACGTGATTTTTAATAGATTTTATAAATTAAAATTGAATAGAAGACAAAAAAAAAAGAACCAAAATTAAGAAAAATTTACACGTTTTTTATGTGTATTTAATTTATAGTGTTATTTCCGACCAAAAATATTATTACACTTGATATGAATTTTCTCCAAAAATCAAATTCTTCTTTTGTAGTTACCAAATATGTATGTATGTATGTAAATTATAGTTCACTATTTGTTTTTATATTTTTAAATAAATATGCAGTCATGCAATCGATTGTATTTGTAAAAATGGCAAATATAGCAGACAGGAGTTTTTCCTTTCAATGTTTTTCTTTTTTTATTTTTCTTGTTTTCTGACTGTCTCGACGCCTTACAACGAATGAATTGGTTTTTATTTTGGCCAAATACTCTTCTTTCTTTTTTTTTAAATAAGAAATAAACTTTTATGCACAATATTAGCCAATTTCATTCGATTTTCTTAAGCGCGCACAGCTTTAACTTCCATTCACGTTCGAATACCGACTGTTAATGTCTGGTAAGAAATACAGCACAGCTGTTGGTGGGTTGATTCTTTTGCTTGAATATTTATTTGCTTTTTTACTAGTCAATTAGCCAGTTACTCAGTCAGTCAGTCAGTCTGACTGTCAGTTTGACTGTTAGCCGCAGCTAACTTTGTGTAGTCAATTTACTGATGTGAATGAGCAAGGGAGAGAACAAGCGTTCATAAGCTGGTTAAATTCGTTTTACTTGCTGTTTTGTTTAGCTTCATTGTATTGTGTTGTGTTTTTGTATCACTCAAACTTCTCATGTTATTATTATTGTTTTGTTATTGTTTTTATTTTAAGTGTAAGAAAAAAATTTATCAAAGAGTAACAACACTACCAATACGTGTAGCATATGTATATTTAATATTAAAATCATTAGAATAGTATGTGTGAGCGCTAATCAACGTTGTGAATTTTAGTGATCTTTTTTGCCTATTTTATCGGTTTTTAGCATTCTAAACGTGAAACAGTTTTTAATCACTGTCTCAACGTAAATCTCTATTAATGTTTTGTTTTCTAATTAAAAATACTAACGTTTAATAAAGGAATTACATTGTTAAACAGTATTGCACATTGACACACTCATTTCAATAGAACCTTGTTTAAAGAGGACTCAGTGTTAGCATACGAACTATAGTAAATAAAACTTTCGGCAAATAGCTTATTGCTATAAAAGAAGAAATCGTTTTTCAACTTTCGATAAGTTAAACCTTAAATGCACATTTTTCTAATTTTACTCCCCCAAATTGTTATGGGAACCATTGGTTGCGTTAGATTTTGTTTACTATTTGCAAAAACTTTCTTTCGTTAACAAGGAGAGAGTAACAGAAATGTGGAGAATAACATACTAATTGAGCAAGAGAGTGTAGTCCATTGAGTAAAAACAAAAAGTAATTGAATGATAACGTTTTTCTTTTCTTTTTTTTTTGCTTTTTGTTATTTTATTATTGTTGCGACAACTGATATCAGTTAAAGTGAATTGAGCAACACAAACAACTTCACACCACTTAGCATAAACAAAGCACACCAACCACCCGCCAGTCATCCCCCCACACAACAACTATCAAAGAAGAGCAGTAATGTTAATGGGGTAACAAAAGAATACAGAGTACAGTGTACTGAGCAACTCATACATGTGTACACACAAGTGTAGCACAAAATATCCATAAAATTAACAAGTGTGGACCGCATATGTTTGAAACAGTCAGTATACAAATTATAGCTTAAGCAGACGACGCAACCGTCATCGCATTCATCGTTTGTTATTCGCCTGTTTGTTTGGCTAAGATATTCAACTTGGCTGAGATATCAAAATAAACAAATTGTCACTGAGTGCTAATGATAAAAGTGTACATATATACATATGTACACATATTATTACAAATTTGAAATTTTTTCATTTTCTATTCATTTTCATAATATTTTCTAGATGGTTTTGTTACTCTACTCGACACGATAGAGCGGGTGTTATGGGAGAATCCCTATTGATTAGTTTCAAGTGCTACGATTATTTTGTTATTGTGATTGTAGATATATTCGAGATTACGATAACGAAAATAACAAAATAACAACAACAACAATAATCATTATAAACGTTTAGTAGGGCAATCCAGCAAGTGGTAAAGCAACAGAATGTGATTAATTGTTATGCAAATATGTTTAAATAAATAAGAAAAAACAACAACAACAAAAAATAACATGTGTTTATAAATTACATATGCCCACCCTCCTTTTTAGTAATTAAGTCGACTTAAACAATACAAACTCGTTTATTATAAAAGCCCTGTAAGATGGGAATTTTTTTTCTCTTACCGGAAATCATTAACAATCGAAATGTTATTTGTTCTGAAGGCTTTTTTTTACCTTTTTCTTAATTTTTTGTGAAGACCCTTAAGACAATGAGCAAAGTACTTTCACGTTGCAGTTGTTTTTTATTTCAATTTCTTTCATCATTCCTTCTACAAAATAAACAGACAAAAAAAAATAATTTTTAATGAGAAAAAATCTGGGTAAATTACCATTTTTGGCAAAACGATCATCGATGACTAAGATGTCTTTTTTCAAGTGATTAAACTGAGCTCATCTGTCATTTATTTGTTATTTGTCCACTTAATTCAAGAAGTTTAAGAGCCTGAAATGATAAACAATTGTTAAAACGTTTTGTCCACAGACCAAACTTTGCCATAACGCTTGCTTTGTGGCGATTTAAGTTGGCAAGTTTATAATGATGTCAAAATCATCAAACCAACCTATACGAATATTTGAAAGTTTTATTGCTTTATGGATCGGAGGAAAAATGGACGTAAGTTATACTAACGTATATCAGCAGGAACCCTAAGAAGACATGTGACAAAAAATAACCTTCTTGGAAGTCAATACACATTTGGATCCAAAATACAAAACAACTGTCAAGCACGAGGGATCATCAATAATGATGTGGAGATGTTTTACATTGTCCGAGGTTGGTCCGTTAGGAAAAATAGGTGGCATAATCACTGGGGAAATGTTGAAAGACATTCTACATAATAATGTCAATAACGATGCTGATGTTTTGTCACTTACATAGGTATTCTAGTAAGACAATTATGCGAAGCATAAATCTTGAGCCGTAATGTCTTGCATTAAAGAGAAAGTTTTGATTAAAACTCCACAGAAAATCTATGGGGAGTCGTAAAACGAGCAGTCTAAGCCAAATACCAAAAAAAAAAATGTATTCTGGGATGTTGTTCAGAAAGAATGGAATTATATTACAACTCGCCAATGTTTGAACTTAGTACATATATGTATAGAGAAACGCAGCAATTGTCTACCAAAGGGTGTACCGAAGAAAATATTCAAGCCATTAAATTATTTCATTAAAAATAAATGAATTAAAATACAATTCTTTTATTCTTTTATATTAATTTATTTATTAACTTAAGTTAATGCAGAATTTAGGATTTTCAAAAGAAAAATACAATATATTCCTTATATCATGGTAAAGATCTTATAAATTAATGAATACGTATAGAAAATATCCATAATAATTTAAAAAAATCTTTGTATTAACTTCATAAGTACGTAGTACATATGTATATACATACCTTGATATGATTACTTCTACCAAACAAAAGTTATTTGACCTTCACTGTAATTAATAAAAAAAAATGTTGACATTTGCTACAATTTAAGTGGTCTCAGCAAAAAGGTTTCTTATTTCGTGTTGAGTTGACAAGCGAAATTATTTAAAATTCCAATACATTCTTATACCGTAAACGTTTTGTTGTGTTGAGGGAGTACTTCCATTTGCAATTCAAATTCGGCTATTCGTAGTGTGATCTTGACTTAATGAAGAACGTTTCAATTGAATTGAATTGTTTCTGTCAGTTATGGAATGTGAAGAAATAAATCCAATTTCCATTCACATAATGCTTTACTGAGAGAGCGCATAAGCAGTTTGTAAATCCAGTTTAATAAAATGTTTCATTGCGATTTGATTTTAAGCCATTCATTATAATTAAAAAGATTTTTAAATATAATTTCAATTGTTAAAAGTTAATGAAGAAGTTCAAGGGGACTTATGAACGTGGTTTAAAACTATTTTTTTTTTCTGGGGATTTTGAGTTTTTAGACAATCACTTAAAGTTTTGTAATTGCCCAACAAAAGTTTTGTTTTTTTTGCAAAACCATTTGGTTTCACAAGACTATCCCTTCCAGATATATGTCCTTACACCACTGAAGGGTTCTGGTTCCATCAGTGGCAAGGAAATCCCCTCCTATAATACAATAATATAGTTTGCGCCAAATTATTAACACACCAGTTAGTAAGTAGCATGATAAAAAACCATCAATTTGTATTACAGAGAAAAAGCAATGAACATAAGAGAAGTAGTGTGAAGAGGAATCGATCAGCATGAATCATGGCAACAGATGTTAACGTCAGATAACAAAGAAGTCTTTCGAATATTTGTGTTATTCAAACGAAAGGTGAAATTCGAAAATCTCAATAAAATGTCTCGATAATTGAATGAATGTATCCTGAAATGAATTTCGTTGATAATTGAAATCTTCATATTAATTTTATTAGTGTATGTTATGTGTATGTGTGATCGTCACATTAAATTATAATTGAATGAGTAATTCGAACAGATCCGCACTTTAATTCAATCCTCGATATGGGGGTACGGGTATGGAGACGATGGTGGTAATGTGTTAATTAAATTAACACAATAAATTTGTCTCAATATTTTTCAATTTATTTGCTGTCGTTGTTACGTGTGTTGGACTATTTGTTCAGCATATTGAAACAGCGTTTAACTAGATGTTTATACATTATATACTGGTTTTTCTTTCTCTCTTTCAAATAAATAATGTGACAAATAATAAAATATGGATCACTTTTCAATATGGCTAACGACGACGACAGGTTGGTTTTCTTTCAATAAAACCTTGAAGTTGTCGAATTTGCTTACTCGTACCTGCCCTCCAGAACGAAATTAAACAAAATTTATCGTTTATTTTAAGTAAATAGATATTCTTATAAATATTGTTATCAAACAAAATTTATAATTTAATTAAATTTATTTGCAGCTGACATATTTATTTATGATTAAAGAAAATTAACATTTGAAATGAAAAAGAT
The DNA here is from genome assembly GCA_005959815.1 of Sarcophaga bullata. NCBI lineage: Eukaryota > Metazoa > Arthropoda > Insecta > Diptera > Sarcophagidae > Sarcophaga > Sarcophaga bullata. The sequence continues at coordinate 1,031,664 of QOCX01000007.1, forward strand.
CAATTGGTTTGCGGCAAAAATTCAAATAAATTTTCCCAATTTTTTTTTTTTTTTGATAACTTTAAAGGAAATGTTAGTTTAGATTAAAAACAAAAGTGTTTAATTAATAAATGGCCAAAGGTCAATATAGCATAGTATATAGCATATGTATTTTAAAAGGAAATGACAGTTTAAGATGTTTATGACAATGACAATGAATTTTAAAAGAAAATTAAACCATTTTTAATTTTTTGTTTTATAAAAAAATAAGTGTTGAAATAAAGTTCTTATCATTGATTCATGATTAAAGTTGTACATTAGTTTAATAATTTAACTATGACTAATGTTTGCAATATCAATACTTTCTATTCAAACTGATTATTTGGACAACACATTGTTCGCTTGTATTTTATTATTTATTTATTAGAAAAGTTTAGTTTTAAACTTTAATAATTTCATTGTAGATGAATAGATACGTATTTTAATGTTTAAAAATTAATTTATTAAAATTGTTTTCTTACTAAGGCTATCTATAACTCAACAGTATTAATTCCTAATACATTTTCTTAGTTTTCTCTCACTTAAACTTTACAGTATTGTTCATAATTGAAGCATCTCTTCAAGGCATGTAGAATATTAAATTATTTAATAAGATCAGACGATATTTCCAACCTCGTTTCCCATTCCAATTTTTAAGTTAACAATTTAAAAATTACTGAAAACTAATGGGAGTTTTCAGTAGCAATACTATACTATACTGTAGTAATACTATCGGTAGGTAACTTAAATAAAGTTAAGTTAAGTTAGTTTAATTAAATTGTTTTAAATTTTATACGTATACAATGTGTGCTTATTAATCCTAAAACAACAGAAATTAAATTTTATTTTTACATCCAATTATGGAGCCTATAATTTATATCGGTTGACTTCTATCCAACTTAACACATTATCTCCATATTTCCGTATTGGATCGATAACTTCCAAACCATATATTTGATGCAATAACTAAACCTTATAATAGCGCAACAGATAAGCCCTATAAATAATGGAATTCTAAATATAACTCCCATCACATCACATGCAGTCTGTATGTAAATAAATTTTATAGTGTTAAAAACAAAAAACGTTTTTAAATTTAAATTAAATTATCATCACAATATATTCATAAATTTTTCTTATGATTTCATTACGTTTTGACCAGATTGTTTTGGTTTTATAAGGCAGTGGGTAAGTGATGCTATTCAGCTTCAAGCAATGAAGGGATTTTTTTATTTTTGTATATTATTTGGTTTCTTTTGTTTTAATTTAATGAAATCTGTTAATAAATTTATGCATACATAAGTACAGCACAGTAAAGACATTTGCAAAAGTCTCGTGATACATGATAATTCAAAAGAAATTAACACGTATTTGATTAATTTGATTTAAAACAGTTTTAAAAAACAAACGACTTGACTTTCCAACAGAAATAATCTAAAATATAATATCAAAATTAATAATAATGAAATGCAATAAATATTTTTGGTGCACAAGTAGAGTTCGAAAAAGAAAAGTGAATGACTGTTTGGTCGGCACGTGGAATTAAGATCACGAATTGCGAATGTTTTTAATGGAATAATAAAATGCTCTTGATTATATGCATTTATTATTCCCAATATGCAATTACTGATTAATGCTAAACAATTGCCTTCAAGCAGTTAATTATAGAGTGGCAAATGTAACGATTTTAATTTAAAATATTTTAAATTTTTGAAAACACTTTCAAGATTGGCTAACATGATATTTAAAAATATTTATTTCAGCGTATAGGACTTACGGGGCAAATAATTCCTTTTTCTTAAAGTCATCTGCTTTTATTTGCCTATTACTTTGTTTTGTTTTAATGCTTACTACGAAGAAGAAGCGCAGGTTTTATTAAATTATTATTTACCACTATATCAAATTAGAATTTCATAATTCATTTTTGTTTATAACGATCATCCTAGTCCTAGTATATCTTTTTCAAGCTGTTTATCAGAGTAGCTTTCTTTATTGAACCATTCCCAATGACCAGGTCGATTTAGTTTTCGTCAATGTTTTTAGGCTCTGTTGAGTTCTTAGAGCTGCTTATTAATGAAAGTTAGTTTTTATCGCTATTATCTTAAATTTGATTCAGTCTACGTTAGACTTTATTGTGGTCACTGGCATAGCAACTTACCATACGAATTGTTTGCGTCTTATTTGGATATCAAAGTGGTTCAATTAACTTAAAGATCTCAGGAACAGTATTTAGATTCAATTAATCCTATGTGCCTTAGTTTAAAACCGATCATTCCATGAATTTAAAAGTGGGTACAATATTAACTGTCTTCATGCTTTGTGATTGATGAAATTGCCAAGTGAAGAAAAACTATTGCTTGGTTTCGATCCACATTTGCTTTCTACGTTAAAGCATATTTGTACTGTTACAACATACATATCGATTACCTTCACTATATCCCTTATTTGAACGCTTCAAAAATGTTAGCAATTACATAATAATTTTATTTATAAAATCTTAAAAACTAGAATTCTTTCTTAGGCTTATGGCTCCAAAAAGCAAAAATTGGAAAACAAAAGCACCGGCAAAAAAATTTCATTGTCAGTCCAAAACTCTACTACTGTTTAGATTACCAAACTGACAACGTTGATGTTAAATTAATACAAAATTAATAATAAAATTAATAATAATAATAGTAATAAAGAAATGATAAAAGAGTTTCAATTAAAATCGCCACTTTTGCCATCACAAGCCACTATTTTCACTTTATCCACTTTGGCAAACTCGTGCACTTCACGGAACTCCACCTCATTGAGCATGAGAGTCCAGACGTTGTCACAGAATCGGTACGTATTCAGTTTATTTGCCTTAAACGTGACACGAGCCTTAACACGTTGACTTAAGGCATTATTTATGGATTTATCGAATTGTAGTAGAACCTTAAAGGCCAAGGCAGGCGTAATTTGTCCATACTGGAGTAGAAGAAATAATTAAAATTACTGTGTAGAAAGTGAAACCATATGTTTGCCACTGGCTTACCTGTATTAATTCATCGAGACTCTCTTGTAGAGTGTTGCCCAATGTAGTGTTACGGTACAGTTGATAGGACATGTTCTTCTTTTTTCTATTTCCTTAACTAAAATCTGTCGCTTTTCAACAAAATAAATACCCTGTTCGATTTACAAAACGAAAACAAAAATGTTGTGTTAAATGAATCTATCAGCTGTCAAACTTTTGCTTTAAGGGTTGCCAATATCAGAATTTTATTTAATAATTGAAAATGGAACAGATTGCAATGAATTTAAAGTGTTGCTCGTAAGGCAAACAATGTACAGAAGAAAAAACAGTACAAATTAATAGTAGCAGGATTTTTATGGCATTTATCAAGATTTCTCGTTCAAAACAATCACTGATTGAAAATTAAAGGAATGATCCTACAATGGAAATCTGTAACAAATATAAAAAATTAAAGGATTGCTTTAGGCTTAGGTTTTCGATTGCATTCATTTTCTTAAGATGCAGTCGTATTCTGTTCAATCTTTTACATCTACAACTGAATTGTCGTATTTACTGAATTTTTACATTCTATTATTGTTGTACATTGTAGTTTAAACTTAGAAAACAAATGTCCTTAATTTTACTGTGTTTGATTTTTTAAAATTAAAAAATATTTTAAAAATACATAAATCTTAAACATTTTGACGCTTTTTATCACATTTAAGGCTTTAGCTGGCCGCTAAAGCGTTTATAGCGCCAAAGCCGCCAGTTAACTTAAAATTAACGGCGTTTGATTTTTTTCGTTCTCCGTAACTGGTTACTTTTTCATCAGTTTTTCTGTTTCAGTCCAATTTTATAAATTTCGTGGTGTGGATGCGTTGTTTTTTTTTATCCATTTGTTGTAAAGAGAAAAAGTGAAGCAAATAGCAATTTTCTAAATGAAAATAATCATTCTAACTGAAAAATAAATAATTATACTTTGAAAATTAAAAAAATAATACGAATTTCTAAAAAAAAAAAAAAATACCAAACGAAATAAAATTGAAAATATTGTTTGCAGTTTCTTTTTTTTTTTTCTATCATAAAATGGAATCTGAATTAATAAAATCGCAGCTTATTTAAGTTTTTTTTTGCGGTGTAAATACTAAAATTTTCATAAAAAAAGTAAAAAGCAAAAGTATTTATTATTGAATAATTAATTTATGTATTAAAATAAAAGAATTCTTTAATATAAAAGATTAAATAAAAGAAAAAAAAAACAAGAGAAGAAAATTATATACATTGAAGGCAAAGAATAAGAGAAAAATAATAAAAGAATTACAAGGGAATAAAGAAAAAATCATGTAAAACA
>QOCX01000007.1:1036028-1133580 GCA_005959815.1 Sarcophaga bullata
CATATAAAAGTTGTTTCCCCATCGGGAATAAAGAATAAATTTAAAGACTGCATTTAATATTTTTTTTGGTGGTAGTAGTGTTGGAAAACGACTTTCTTTAATAAATTTATTATTTAAATAAATAAAAGAAAACCTCACAAAGAAAAAGAAGCGTAGCAAAAGGAAAAACGCAAAAAAAGAACAGAATATGAATTTAATATGTATATCATATTCATCATTATCACCGTTATCATTATCATTATAGTACTTCGTCATTTTCTTTGTGGAGTTCTTTATTTTTGTTGTTGTACATTGTTATTATTGTGTTTATTTGGAGTATACGACTAGAGAGCTTTTGTATATGTGTGTATGTATGTGAGCAAAATATACTGTTTTTACTTGGTGGGGGTGGGTAAGGTTGTATCATGTTGTTGTTTATATATGAATGCATGATTAAGCCACCATTAAACTATAAACAGTGGAATCTCCAAACTTTGCCTCTCTCTCTCTCTCTCTCTTTCCATCACTATCTTTATGCATTGTTTTTATAGTAATGCTGTCAATTCAGTGATTTTTAAAGTTGTTTCATGTAAATCTGATGGAAATGCAAATTATTATTTAAATGAATTAATTGTTAATATTTTTAGTGTATAAATATTTCTTAAGAGAATTTGATTTCTTTTAAACAATCGCTCATTGATTTTATCAAGAACTTTTTTAATAAATTCGTCTTCGTTATTTTCTGGAATAGAAAAAAATCGCGTTTTTCCTTTAATTTTATTGACTTTTTCAATACTTAAAGTTAACTACACTCTTCTACCATGCATAGTGGATACACAAATGCTTTAACACCCTCTCTTTAACTCTTACTAGCTATACACATGCATGTTTTCAAAACAGCGTCATATAATAACAAATATAATAACTCACAACAAAAATCAACAGAAAATTTTGTTGAATTTTTTTTGCGTTTTTCTTTTATTAAATCTTCTGCATTTTAAATAATAAAATTTAATTAATAAATGAAAATTTATTTGCAATTAATTAATTCTTTAAAAAAAAAAACAAAAAAAAAATTCCTTTAGTTAATGCTCCCGAAAAAAGTACTATTTTAACAAAAAAAAAAAAAAAAAAAACAGGAAAAACGTAACACAAGTTATTGTTTATATTATTAAATCAAAATTAATTTCCGGCGCATAAAGATTTTTTCAAAACTGGATTATAATAAATCCGACGATATTGGATCTCTACAGGAAAACAATTCAGGCATAACCAACAAAATGGTTAAGCGGTAAGTTGTTTTAAATATTTATCGCTTTATTATTATTTTATTTTCTGTTTCAATTTTAATACTATTTTTCAAAAGTACTTTGTAAGCGATATACGAAAGGCCAACCCGTGTGTAAACAAACAATTTATGGGAACAGTAATGCCCAAGTAATTGTTGTTGTGCCATTCATTCATTCATTCATTGCTTGGGCATAACAGTTGTTGCTAAAAAACTTTTACACACACAGAGTAATAGTGGATAGTAGTTGCTGAATTAAATTAAAAATTTCGAATATTAACACGTTTTTTTTAATCTTCAATTATGCGGGCATATTAAGAACTGTATTTGCAGTGTTTCTATAACGGTGAAGAAATGCAAAAAATAATTCTCAGGGCTTATTGTTGGCATTTTTACAGCCATTCAAAGCGATACTAAAAGGTCATAGGGTTGACACAATGCATCTCACTATCATCTTATTTTTATTTCGTATTTCCCAGGAACTGAAATGTCTTATCAATTACCTCGGAGGTTCTTGCTTGCTTCACGTTAAACGTCATGTTACCAACATACACGTAAATTTGATGTGTCGCCTTGCAGCTTTTGTTATGGATTACACACATAGGAAGAAGCCTCGAAAAATGGTTTCCTAACCTAGCAATTCTTCACACTTTTAGTAGCTAAAAATGAATAGAAACGTTGCCACGAATTTCTCCATTTTTAATTTGTTTTAATGCAAATTTTCTTTCATAATAAATATACAAAATGTTTCCGTATACATGGCAGTTTTGCAATAGAATTTCTGTGATTTTAAAAGCAAATAATTGTGGCAACCACGCGATACAATTGAATAGATCATTATATACCTGCTGACATGCATTTCATCATTGACAGTTGCAGAGAGCATGAGATTGATATGATGAGACAGTCAGGCTTGTCATAATATCATGCCATTTATGGTATATGAAGACGATATGCGTAAAATCAAATGCGCCTTAAAAATTAAAAAAAAAAAATAACAAATTAACATTAATTTAATTTTTAAAATCGCAGTTAAAATGAAAATCACAAGATTTGAATTGCAAAGAATAAAGAAAACCAAATAAAGCAGTGCGCACGTTTTAAAAGTCATAGACCTTCTTGTGAATGTGTGTGTGCCTAAAACGCCTGCTGCTGCACTCTGCTCTACAACACCACAACCACCAGGTTCTACGATTTAGCAAAAATGTTTTCTTTTTTTTTTTCTTTCTTTGTCCTTGTGTTTTTAATAAAATAAAACACACACACGTCGGCGTTAAATAAATAAAAATTGCAATTGTGGTGATAAGTTATGAATGACAGACAAGTGGTTCCATTTCGTTTTTTCTTTTTGTTTGATTTTGATTTGATTTGGGTTCTACGTTTTTTTTTTTTCAAAAAAGAAAAGAAAAAGAAAAGAAATTATCACTTGCATTTGTTCAATTCTATTTTGGTCTTAGACACGCAGAAGATGGACGGACATACGGTAGCATAGACGATTTTGGAGTCATTTTCGTTCGTTCTACAGGGTAATGAACTGCCCTGCTTGCCCTACCGTCTAAAGCGAGTATATAAATCGTTATCGATATCTAATGATTGATCGTTTAATAAAAGAGTGGCTAAATGAGGTCGTATTGATAAACATATGTATGCAAGTCGTTAAACTTTAATTATCATACACGCTCTATAAATAATAAAAAATAACAAATACTAGAGTAAATTCTCTTTTCTGGTCTCCGATTAAGTCCTCTAAAGTTTATTTACATTTTTTTTTTCTTTTGCGAGACAGATTTTGTTTTAATTCTAAGTGGATTTAGAAAAAACAAAGAATATTTTAAAGTATTTAACAAACAATAAACAATTTTAATATTGTTTACTTTCATTATTTAAAAAAAATCTTAAAAAAAACCAAAACCAATTATTGTTTATTTGATTATGTATTCTTCTAAATGGGAAGGGGAATAATTTCATTTTATTTATTTCTCTAAAAGTTTATTTACTTTGACTTTTAAAAATGGGAACTGGAATGGAAATCATATTTGAGATTTATGGGAACAGAAAACCTTGATTTTAAAGGGAATAAATTGAAATTTTCTACGCTTTTTTAATTGATTGATCTTTTAATGAAGTGTAGCGTTTTGGTTAACATTACTGATTCTTCAATGTAAAAGGGTTTTATCTTTATTATGCACCATCTATTAACCACGAGAGTGCCAAGCTGTGTAATTTAGTGAGAAAACAATTCAAATTGAATGACTAAACTTTTATTAATTTTGTTATTTTAATATCATAATCTATTATGCGGTACTCGAAGTTTATAATTACAAGTTGATTTATTATTACAAGTATTATTATAGATTAAGATTGCAAATTCAAGCTGAAATAGTTTTTTTTTAATATTTTCACTGTATGTGGTATATACCTATCGTAATGCTGAGAACAAAGTCTAAAGACTGTAGCTTCAATAGATTTTTAAATAAAAATGACAATAAGTGATCGATGTTCGGCTTATTATTGCCTTGATAAGTAAGCCAACAAACAGAAATGCTTAGTTCGGTGTGAATATTTCATATTTTTTTTTTGTCATAATTTCAAATTTTTTTTTTTTTTGAAACGATCTTTACAAGTCTAGTAAATCGTTTTATACGGAATTATTTTCTATTTCGTAATGTTCTAAACCAAGTTGTCTTATTTCGTCTGTCGTTCTAAAAATTTTATTAATTTCGATGTGAGCATAAAAAACGCAAACTGTTCTGTTTAACAATGAGAAATAGACTCCTCGAGCACCTGTAATTACAATTCATGTTCTTTCAGTCTGTCGTTGCATGTTTACATGCTCGCTCATTCGTTCTTTTCACCCTTTTGTCTGTCTGTCTAATGATGATTTCATTTGGTTTTTTTGCTTTTCTTATTCAGGTAAGAAAGAATATCACACCGCAATACAAAACACATCAGAATTTAAAAATTCAAAGAGAAAAATGCGTTTTTTTAACACGCATTAGATGAATTATTTATCGAATCGAAGGAAAAACAAGGAAGGAGGAGTGCCCCACCAAAATAATTGATTCCAATTCCAATCTCTTCTCGATAATTTATAAAAATAATTTTTCAAATGCTTATTTTAAAAAAATATTTTTTTTTTCGAAAGAAGGGTATTTTATAATCGTCATTTGATAAATAGGATTAGATCAAGTTAGGTGAACTGAAAAAATGGCAAGAAAGTAATGAAGAAGTTAGTGCTGAATGTAATTTATTGAGATCCTTTTTACTACACCTTATACTATGTATGAATCAATTTATATAAATTAATATTTATTTACTTCTATTTAAAATTTAAAATTTATATTTCCTATAAACAACACCGTTTGACAAGACAAAATGGAAAGCATTATTAAACCCAATTGCATCCAGTTGGAATGATTTCATTTTATTTTCGATCGTAACTCTGTACTTATATGCTGCATTATTTATAGACTCATTACTTAAGTTTAAACGGCTTGTAGTCAAACTTTATGTTTTCCAATACATATTTCCGCAGCCATTCGCCTTGCGCTCTCTCTTTCTCTCTCTCTCACTCCGTCTATCTAACCATATCTGATTTAATTAATCTTTTTTTCTTTTATTTTTTCTCTCTAACATTTCTAAAGTATTTTTCATTTTATCAAATAAATGTGGCGACACATTTAAAGTTTCGAAACACTTAGTTGTTGTTGTTGTTATTTTTATTCTTCTTCATTCATTCTATTTTTAAACTTTAATACGAAAGTTTTTTTTTTCAGTTTTTCCTCTTGCTTGTTGGTAAAAATGAAAAAAAAAGTTTTTTGTTTTTGATTTTATATTCCCCTCCTCAAAGCCATTTTTTTTTGGCATTTTTCCTATTTTCGTCAACACGAAAACGAAAGAAATTTTCACGCATGCGTTGAAAGTAAATTCACGCACTCGTACACACACACGTATGTAAATAAGGATTTTTTTCTCTGAATGCAACGATTTTTCTCAATTTTTTGAATTTTTGTGTTTTCATTAAAATTTTTATTTGAATCAATCAAAACAAAAACTAAAACAAAAAAGAAACAATAAAAATGCCTGTAAAACGTAACTGAACTTTACCTAGCGATTTATAAGGGTTTTTTTGTTTTTCAACTTGGCCGCACTGTTTCGATGTTTCATTGAAGAAAAATAAAGCGGAAAAATAAGAAAACAGGACCATATTTACGTTGAGAAATATTTTTTTATTGTTGTTGCATTTCTAATTTGTTTTACACACACATATATATATGCAAACGCACTTTTAAACGTTTATGTATGTGCATAACAACGGCAATGTCTCCAGTTGCTTTCCATTTTTGTTTTATTGTTTACATCAATACAATAAGAGTTGCCAAGGCTAAAGCTTAACAGCCACATTCAAAGTATGTTTTGAAATTTTATTAAAAAGATTTTCTTGAAAGTTTCAATCGAAGACGTTTAGAGGGCTATTGATCCATACCTCTTCAAGATCAATTAAAATTGCATCGTTACAGTCAATGGAATAAGGTATCGTGTGATGATTATAACCTTCTTTGACAGTTGACATGTATGTGGTAATACGATGTCACATGTCATAAGACTAGTTTGGTCAGCATTATGAGATATTATGTAATTTATGTATTTAAAAATATGCAAATCGAAAAGGTGGTGTTCATTTATGGCCATGAGTAACTACTTCATTCATTTTTTAAAATTTTCCCGGGATTTTGTTCAATTATAGAAAACCAGACAGTTGTGAACCTTTCATTTGCGAACGCTTATCTGTTTAAAAACATGAATTTTTGTGCAGTTTTAACAAATTTTCCTGTTGACGTCTAAAAAATGTAATAATGGCAACTCTGTTATTTGATGCGTTTCCTACAATTATTTTTGGCCCTTGCCTTGCTTGTTCTTGCTGTGAGCCTGTATTATTTTGTTGCTTACTTTTTGTTCTCTCTCTTTCTCTCTATCTGTTTCCCTTTTAAGTTCATTTTAGCATAGCATTCATTATTTTTATCAGTTGCCCGCATTCATGCCTGTTTTGTTGCATTTTTCCAGCTGGTTTTTCCAATTGCTTTTATTTTTTTTTCTTAATTTGTTTAATTCTTTTTGATGTAGTTGTTGTTGTTATTGCCGTGGTTGCTTTAAAGATATTTACAGTCAAAATATAGCCTTCTTATGGTGTAAAAAAAAACGAAAAAAATAAATTTATGCCTGACGCTAAGTGAATTGTAATAAACAAAAATAAAATGTGTACACATGTATTGTGGGAGAAGTGGTTGAAAATCTAGAAAAGAACTATTTTCCAACTATTCTGCTGGTTATTATTATTAACGAGCATTTATTTTATTTCGTTTAAATTCTTAAGTTCGGCTGTTTTAATAAATATGTACACTCTTTGTGTCTGTTATTTTCATTGTGGCTCATTATTTCTGTTATGGATGAATCTTCTCCGCTTGAATAAGTATTTTTCGTTTGAATTTTATATTTTCCCGTTATACTCAAATCACGTTGTATTCACAAATGCAAATGATTGAGGGAGTGGAGTGAGTAGGTGGTGGTAAGTAGAGTAGAGTGGTGTATAAGAGCAAAGAGAGATATTGAAATAGAGAAACAAACAAGCAAAAAAAAAAAAAAAACAAAACTAAACCACCTTACTGACATATAAATCACTTTCATTGTTAGTTTTTGTTTTTGCTATCGGTATTGCCATTGCTGCTGATGATTGTGTGTGTATACTCGTCTTCATACTCTGGCTTTGACATGCTTTACCTCATGTTTATATTAAAGAATATCTTCTTTTTTTGTTGCTACTGGTGTTTTCAATTGCTTTTCGTCTCAGTGTTATGATTTGTTTTAATGTTGTTTTACTCAGTTGGAGTTTTTAATTGTGTTCTGATGTTATTTTTGATTAATTTTGAATTGAAAACTGAATAAAAAACATTGTTTTTTTTTTTTGTTGTAAAATAGTTAAGTTTTATTTATGGTCCTATTATAAATAATTATTAAACTTCAGTTGCGTTGCCAGTTGACGGCAACGTAGTAGTAGTAGTTGTAGTTTCATGTCAGTTGTCCGCTGTAGTACTTGAGTCAACTGTGTAGCAGCAACTTAAGTTCGGTTGCCATTCATAACTGAGTCATTCGTTTCATTTACTTACGTCTTTTACAAAATAAAGATAAATACTTTGAGATAAATTAAAACGATTACAATTTTTATTCTTTACGCAGTAATGCAGTTTCTGTTTTCTAATTGAACTTAATTTTGATTTAAAAATATCATGCACTATTATAAGAGGACATTGACTTTTGACACAAAGTTTGTTTAACTGTATATATGTATGTAAGTATCTTAGTTTTAAAAAAGTTTTTCATTCTAGTCCTCAGCGATTTTTTTAAACCACAAGTGTTGTGTATTTTATTTACAATTTTAAAAATATTCTTTTTTTTTATTCTTTTCGTATTCAAGAGAGTTTAGCTGTACTAAGAAATTGGCGACGCAGTTTATTTACATTGTAGTACTAGCAGTTGTTGCTGCTGCTTCTTTCCAAAAAATATTTTTTTTTCGTAAATTCCAAATATAAAACAAACGGATGCAGTAAAATAAACAAAAAAAGAAAAAAAATCTATGACGATTTTAAATAATTTTTTTCTTCTTTTATTAGCGAATACTATAGCGGAAATAAGTTGAAGTAAATATTAGTAAAGTTGACTATGGAAAACGTAATTTAAAACAACAAAAATTTGTATATCTAGATGGCAATAAAGGATCAAAGGATCTGTTATTAGCTTTCACTGTATGTGTGTGTATATGTAGTATGCATGTATCATAATAACAATATAAACAGAGAGTAATAAGACATTACTACTATTTAGCAGAGGGTTAACTGTAATAATAAAATTATAACAATATTTTATTTGATATATAAATACATATATATGTATGTATATACACCCACATCTGTTCATACTGTGCATGTAGACTTTGCAGTGGGAGAAACCAAATATTTCTCACAACGAAATTAACGGCAAGTAAGATGGAAATCGATTCTATTAAACCCAATACGAAAATCTTTTAATGCTTAATGCCCGTAAATTCAACGAATAGTTACGAGATTGAACGTACTCCATTGAATTTTGGAAGGCTATGTACGTAAAAAACGTTTGTAAATAATGCAAGAAATAATTTTGTTTTTTACAAATAAATTTAACATTATCAACATGTCTCACAGATAGTCATGGTGGCTGTGTGTAGGGATAGTATGAAAAAAAAGTTCCCTTAACCGCAAACGCATTTGTGAAAAGCAAACAAAACAGAAAAACAAGAAGAAAAAAAATCATAAAATCATGTATTTTCTGCGTGTTAATTGTGTGTGAGACTGAGTTGTTATTGTTGTTGTTGAAAGTGATTTTTCTTTCTTTTTGCTGTTGTTGCTGTTGTGGCATCTCGTTGAAATGTGCAAATTAGACAACATCAGCAGCAAAAACAAAAAACGACGGCGAAATAATGAGAGCAATGACTCTTTTTAAATCAATAAGAGTTGCCATTGTAAACAAAAAACAAAAAGCCTTGTATTACAATTCAAACCTTAATTGAAATAATTTTATAAAAATAACTAAGGAGCATACTTTACTTATTTTCTTTGTTCATTTTTTCTCTTAGTTCTTCAAGATTTCTTGTACATCGAACTAATTATTACAATGACCCTGTGTACGTATGTTAATAAGCTAATTTGAATGTGATCAAACATTTTTGTAACACAGTGTAAAGGTAGCGTACAGCAGAGCAGCATTATATTCTAAATTTTTATTTGTTTTTGTTGTTGCTGTTGCTGCTGACAAAGTTAAAGGCAGCAGACGACCCAGTGATATTTTAACGTCAGAGGCATATGTACATATGTACATATACACAATAACTAACTGTATTTTTGTTGTTGTTTTAATAACAATAACCAACAACAATACAAATAATAATAATATTAATTTGCATATTAATTGTGATAAAGATATTGTTTAGCAACTAAACAAAAAAAAGGAAAAAATAATACGAATAATAAGTAAACAAATTTCTGCTAAATTTTTGTAGGTACATAAATATGTATGTTGTATATGTGCAAGAATACTTTTCACGAAGTCGCCTCTGTCTAGTAGGTAGTGTGTTGGTTTATAAGGCGCAAAGATAACGACATATGAAAAAAATATTTCTTTTGGCGCCTTCCTCTCAGCAGTCTTCTGGTAAAATTGAAATTTTAAGACATATTTCATAGAAATTTTATAAATAAATGGCCATATAGTTAGTCCGAGAACGAAGTTTTTATTTTCGATTAGTTCGGTCGACTTTTACGGTTTTTTCAATTTGAATTTGAAAAAAAAAATTTTTTTAAATTAAATTGCAATAATTTTTTCCAACACTGTAACTGCCATGAAACTCTGTAGAAAACCATTCATTCGTAATTAATGCCAAATTTCATTCAATAACCGAAATATATTTCCAATAACCTTTGAGTTTTGTGCGTCAAATTTGATTAAAATGAAAAGCTCCATTATTCGTTTTTCTCACTTACAGTTGTTACCGTTATTACAGTGTGTACATATGTATCTATGTATGCAGTATACGGTGGCGCACACGACACTCATTGGAAAATGTGACCTCATATTAGACGCTATTTTTATTTTCTTCATTTAATTATTATTATTGTTGTTGCTATTATTGCTTCTCCACACATATCAATGTTACTAATATGAGAGAGAAAATAAAAAGTAAAAACAAAACAAACAAAAAAAAAAAAATGAAAACGAAGCTGGAAAAATCTTTATAATCATCGTTCAACGTTTGCATGATTTTAATTAAATGTTTAGCCAGGGAGGCAGACAAACAAACTATCAACCACACGTCGACTAGCCAGGCACATCCAGACAAGCCATGTGCACTAAATGCTGCTGCTATGGTGGTGAGTTGTGCCGAATGAACTGGGTGTGTGAGTGCATGCATGTGAGTGGGGTTGAGTTGACTTGGGTTGTGTTGTGTTGAGTTGAGAATTCATGTACGTGATCACATGCTCCAATTTGTTGGTTTTTATTGCTATTGCCGTTGTTATTGTTATTATTTGTTTTACTGTTTCGTTTTTTTTTTTGTTTCTGATTTGTTTGCGTTTGTCTTTGCTGTTGTTTGTTTACATTGTCATTAGATTACAAATAATAAAAAAACAAACAATAAAAATAAAAATACACTCACAATAATAAAACAACAATAGGAACAACAAAAAGAGTTCTAATGAACTCAGAACTGTTATAAGTTAAATGCAAGAAATGCCTTGAAATTGGTAAAGGAAGAGACAGCGAAAAACAGAGAGTGAGAGAGCGAGAGAGTTGGAGTGGGAGTGAATGGCATGACAATTAATGCGACTTAATTTTTAATTATTTGTTTCAATTTTATTTTTGTGATTACAACAGACTTCATTCATTGTTTGTTTCGTTGTTGGAGTGCATAATTGTGGATTAAAAATATAAACATTTATAACAATATCACTATGTATACTATACATATGTATGTCTACACATTGTATCTATGTATGTCTGTGTAGGTATTAAGAGGTCATTGTAATCGGGCCATACTCTCGTATTTTTTTTAATAAACATTTTTTGTGTATTTTTTTTTATTTAAACTACCGTTTTATTTTGTTTTGTTTTGTTTGTTTTGTTTTATTTTCAATGATTACAAGAGAGGTGGATACTTATTTATTTTTCTGCCTGTGTGTTGTTACTATTAAGCAGAGCATTTTAACTGATGAAACTACATACATAAGTACATATTTACAGTTGCATCGTTTTCATATGTATTTTCTTCTTACGTATGCTTTAATGCCTTGAAGCAAGTGCATATGCACTCATATTAGAATGTGGGTGTTCTTTTTGTGTGGCTAATGACACTCGCTCTTACACATAAACTGTCGTAAGTTAGTATCGTTTGTCTTCTTTTTTTTTTCTGTTTTGTATGTTCAACTTCCGGGAACTTTATCTCCCTATATAGTACATACAAACGTACATAAATTGATGTGCATATATGTGTATGTATGCGTTAATATTTGTTATTTACGCTCTTTTCTCTTTTATTGCATCCTTGTAACACTTACTGGTTTTACATTTTTTTTTTATTAAAATGTTCTTGTTAATTTGTTTTTATTTTCTTATTCGCTTCCTTTTTTATTTTCTCTTTATAAGGAACCAGTGGTAGTGTATTGTATCGTAATATTTTAGTTTTTTTTAGTTGCACTCCTTGTTGTTGTTATTACTTTAACCCTTTTGTGTGTATAAAACGAAAGTTTGCATAAGCAACCGGAAATGATTGCTTTTTTTTATATTCATTTTGATCATTTAAAAACACGAGGAGAGTATGTATGCAGCAAACAGTTTTCTGAGGTTACAAAAGAAGTTTTAAATATTTTTTAAAATTATTGTGAATGTAAGAAGATAAAAAAATTACAACAAAAACGAGTATTAAAATATTAATTTAGTTTTTTTTTGTGCAAAATTTAATATAAGCTATCATTGAATTAAAGAATTCATTCGGTACCGAATATATTTTTACGTAGTGCTCCATTTTTACGGAGATCAAATCCGTTCAATGCTTTACGTATTAACATTATCTCTGCAAACTACCAAAAATATTAAAAAAAACAAAGTGTGACCAATATTTGCTATTTTCCTAATTCCTCTAGATGTCGTGCATCTTTGCGATATTTTTTCAAAAATTTTTTTTATCTTCAGTAATTTATATTCATTGAATTTAAATTCAAATTTTAATTTTATAGTTTTCTCTCTCAAAATACTTTATATAACAAGGCTAATGAATCAAAAGAAATCCGCAAAATAAACAAAAAAAATCAATAAAATGTCATGGCCCTGTAAGGGTTAATGTGTTAGTGTATGGTTAAACTTATACAAAATAAAATAATGAATATGTGTGTTTGTATGTCTATTGTATGCTCTTTCCTTAAAGTGGTGGTATTTATCATTCATTTTTTGTTTTTGGAAATATTTGCACTACTCTGCAGCAGCTCTCTTTTCTAACTCTCGTATATATATGCACTTACATTAGGACACATGGAGAAGAATGACAACATATGTATACCATCCATACAATATATGTAACTGTGTGTTGTGTATTGATGATGTGTGATGGGAATGTCGGCGCGTTTAAGTCGCACAAAAGCACTGAGAGAAAAAAAAGAAAAGAGAGGAAAAACAGAAAATTTTAAGACAGATTGCCAACACGATGTCGTCATTATTATCAACACCATCCCATCATCATCATTTCTTAGTGTTTTTAGTTACATGGGTAGGGTTCTTCCTTCCATTTTTTTTCAAAGTAGACGATAACAGTTGGTTGGTTGGTTGGCTGGTGATATCTAGAGATTTGCTGTTGTTGCCACATTTGAGAAAAAAATGGCCTGATGGTGGTATTTTATAGTTATTTATTGTTGTTTTACTTTTTGTTCTTTAAATACTAATTAAATAAAAAAAACTATATTTATTTACACACGTTTTGTTGTCTCTGTCTATGACTATGCCTGTGCATCTGTTTCTCTGCTACTATTTGCTATTGCTACCAGCACTTTATGTTTAGATTTTAAATGACATTCTTGTGATTTTGTTTTAATTTTTTCCATATTCTGTTTGTGCTTAAAGCAAAAAAAAATTCAAATGTTATGTGTAATCCTATAAGAAAACAAACAAAAAACACTGCTCTCTCTCTCTCTCTCTTTCTATCTAAATCATGGAAAATGTCACACATAATTCCTTTTTCAAGCTTTTAAAAAGCTTAAAATGTTTGAAACACTAAAAAATCGATTGATTGGCATGAAAATTCTCTTTTTTTTTGTCATATGAAGCATGAATTGATAAAAATCACAGAAAAACCTCAAGGCAAAATGATAAAATCATTTTCTAATCTCATATTCTACAACACATACACACGCAAAAATATCTTTTACATGCATGTGTGCATTAGCATTTTTACAAGCACAACACATTGGCAACTCTTGCATTCATAAAAACATGCATTAAATGTTGATAATGCGTAACACTTTATTTCCCATGGCATACAATTGAGTGTGTGTGTGTGTGTTTCCTGTGAGAGAGTTTAATGTCGTTCAGTGAGTTGGAGTAGTTTTTTACACTCAGCAAAATTGTTTACAAATGAAAATTAAAATTTAAAATTGGAAAATTAATAAAAAAAAAGAAAAAAAACAAAATTTATGTGCGAATGATAAATTTTGTAGAGACGTGTTGACTCAGGTTTTGCACTGGTCATCAAAGTCTTTTGACTTGGAGAAGTTTCATCACAGCTGTCAATATTCATTTCAAGTAGTTTTGTTTTATAATTTTAACAAAATTCATCGTAAATCGTCATGCACATCAAAAACTTGTAAAAGTTATGCATGCAAGGTACTAATAAGGAGTTCTATGATTTATTAGCACGTGTTAATATTACAAAATTTATCACAATTGACTTAATTTTAATTTTTTCATTATGTTCGTACGTTAATTTAAATCAAGTTTTTCTCCCACCTCTAATCGATTGATTACCTCCATTTATAATTTTTGTTTTTGTTTAGAAATTTTTGACATAACTTTTCAATAAAGTTTTATTATTTTTAGTACGATTTAAATTAATTTTCTTTAAATAGTTTCTGATGCTATTGAATTGAACCATTTTTTAACAAAAAGAATGTGGGATTTTTTTTAATAAAAAAAATTTATATTCATAACGCCAACATAGATTTCTTAACATTTTAAAAACAATTTTTTTTTGTAAACAAAGTTCTATTCTATGCATGACATTTACATACATAAATATGTGTACTTCATTATATATGTTTAATGTTCGAAATATTTTTAATAAAGTTTTACAAATATTTTGTTGTTGAGTGTATATATGTATTTAAAATAAACGTTTTACGGTATTTCGTTTGTTTATAAGCAACATTAACTTATTCTGTATCTCCCTCTCTCTTCTCCCTTTTCCTTTATTTTTTTTCTGTTTATATTGTATATGTTGTGGTTCTCTAGTGATAGTTTTTATTTTGGTTTTGTTATCGATTAAACAAAAACCCAACAATCGATGTTGTAACAGACAAAATATAAAAAAAAACCAAGAGAAATCTGCAGCAATTAGAAAAAAACAAACAAAAAAATGCTATTACACACGAATTGTTTAAAAATACTTTCAATAATAAAAATAATCATGAGAAGAAAAAAAAATGTCTTTAAAAAAGCGCATGAGAAAAATAAACAAAAAACTTGTTTCATGACATTGCAAAAAATCTTTTGCTGCTCATACCGGGGTTTTCTGTTTTTCTGCAGGCCGGTAACCGGCCATTTGATCTTTTGTTTTTCCTCTTTTTGTTTTTTGTTTTTATTAAATTATTTAATCGTACATATTTTAAACTTAAAGCTGCTATTATCATTTGCTTGCACTTGTTTTTTTGTTGTTGTTGTTGTTGCTGCTGTAATTTGTTTTTGTACTCACACACTGGTTTTTTGTTTTGTTTCGTTTATATGGGCAAACAAACGCATTTTGCAGTGAGTGACTTTTTTAAATTTACTCCCTCCTCTCTTCCTTAACGAATGAAAGACGACCTATTTTTTATGACATTATTTTCATATTACAACACACACAGTTGAAAGTGTGTTACTTTGCGTGTGCTTAGGTGTATGTGCTTGTACCTGTTTGTGTGTGTGTGTGTGTTTAAAATTGCCATTATTAATAATGAAAATTGTTTTTATTTGTAGTTTCTCTTGGAGAGCTTTAAAAAGAATTCCATACTTAAACAAGAGAGTTAGAAAGAGAGATTTAATTATGAATGTTACATTTTGTTTTGTTTTGTTTTGTTTTCATAGATAGCATTGAAATAATGTCGTTTGACAGCATTATTGGATACTCTTGTTTAGAAATTGTTGATTTAACAACTTTTGCTTTCAGATTTATTTACTAACAGATTATACACGCTCACGTTTTTATAATGCGTTTATCCACACATACACTCTCTACATTAGAGAGGAAATTTATTGATTTTTAAATTAAATAAAGAAATGGAATGATTATGAAAAGAATGAAAATATAAAAAAAAAAATTAAAAACACTTTTAAATTATGGCATGCATTCTTTTTTTTTCTTCTGAATAACGAAATCTATCAGCGTTTCGTATTCATTGCATATGGGCCACTTGAAAATGTATGTTAAGTGGTTGTTGTTGTTGTTGTTATAATTGAACAATTTAATAAAAAAAAAAAAACAAGATAGATTTGTAATTTAAATACAAAATTTAGTACAAATTAAGGATAAAAATCTATGATTGATATCAGCTGATCTGTCTTTTGTAATGCACAGAAAGTGAGTTCATTCCAAAGAGAAGTGTTATATATATTGTTGTTTTTGTTGTCATTGTTTGAGAAAAGAATAGGTAGGACAAATTTGCTGTAATCATAATGTAGCGAACAAGATTTAGAGAGATAGAGAGAAAGAGAGAAAGAGAATCGAACGCCTTATTATCAAAATTTATAGACACATGCAATAGAACTTTTGGTTTGTTATTATTGTATACAATTTACAGTTGCATACATGCTTAAATAACAACAAAAACATTCACACTAAAATCTTAAATGTGGGCGACAGTATGATAGGCATACATATAGTCATGGAATAAAATGAAAGAAAAAAATCGATTGCCTCTCCAATCAATACGCAAATACCAATACACGCATTCACACAAAAAGAGAGGAAAAAATAACAAATAAAAATATAAATAACAGAACACAATAAAACAAGCATAGGTATGGTATTTTAAGGTTTTAGGAAAACGCGGGTTAACAATATTACGACAGTTTCATGATACAATACATATGTACATGTACATAAACTAGAGATAGGTTTTCATTGTGAACAACATCGTTCCATATACGGCGGTTTAGATAAACAGTTTTGGAAGAAAAAATACAAAATAAGGCATGCATTTCATGTATAAAAATTATCATGGGAAAAACTAAGATAAGAAATTCTACTTTACTTATTTAATTGATTTATTACAACACATCAGATAGGATTACGAGCTAGTTTCTCATACTACTTATGTTGTATGTGTTAATTTTATACATGAGTAGTGGGACCTACAGTTCAAAGTCAACTCCAAACAACAGATTTTTGAGAACATTTTCTATTTTTCTTCAGTGTTATAAATCGAATAAAAAATCAAAAATAATTTCATTTTTTATTAAAATCAGTTAATAATGCATCACAAATTACAATTTTTTATAATCTTCTCATAGAATTTGATTATGAATTATTTATTTTAATTTTCTTTTTATTCCATTTAATTTAAATTTTAACTTCCCAAATGAATCTCATTTTAAACGTCATTAAACGTCAGTGCATTTATGTAAATAATGTAACCCTGAACACACACATGAGTTAATTCTTTCGTTTTGTTTATAATTTACCTTAAATGTCAAACTATTTCCTGCATAAAAACAAAAAAAAAAAAAAAGAAATTGATTTGGATATGCACCAGCAAAAGTACGTGAGCGATTTTATATTCCAACTTAAATTTGCTCTTTTTACGAGAATTGTTACCATCCGACGATGACGTCATTGAATTTATATATTTTTTTTTTGGTTGGCAGTGAAAACTGGGTATTAAAAGAGTGTTTTTTTTGTTTACTCCACTCTCATGTTAACATGTCTGTATATAAAGGTAATAATGACTGGATGATGAGTGTAATAATGGCGGCTATTGAAATCAGCCTTTTGGCTTTTGCACTAATAAATCTCTAAATATCCTTTTCATTATAAAATTTAGATAATGACAGTGTTACCATTGATTAATTTTGTAATATTAAAGCAGGCTTTCATTTTCCAAAGACTTTTACATTGTAAAGCTGTTCAAAAAAATGCCGTTATTGGTAGTAATATTGAAACATATCGTAAAAATGTAGATAATGAATTACTCTAAGAAAGTAGTAGTTTCTAATTTATTTAAAATAATAGATTACTTGTCAAATATTTTTTGTAAAGGAATAAATTTGATTTTTAACCTTTTTGTTAAGTTTTTAAAAGTATTTAAGTGGCTAAAATGGTAGGAAAATTATTATTTTTTAATGTTTTCCAATAGAACCACAATTTTACTAGAAGTTCGTTCCAAATTCCGAAGATTATTTCTACACATCGTAAAAAGTCTGTGTTTATTACACTCTTGAAGATTTTATACATATTTTTTATTAAATTTAATATTGAAAATAAAATAGAGATGGCAACCCTGGTTTTCACTGCAGTGGAATATACATTTTACCTTCTTGGATTTTTAATTGAAAATACAATACATTCTTACTGTTTTTACTCAATTATTTTGTTTATATTTAAATTAGAATGTGTGTGTTATTTTTAAAATCACTGCATATTTTAAGGCTTAACGAGAAGGATTCTGAAATATTCTTATATTTTAACATTTAAACACGTTGTCTTTCTTCATTTAAATAGTAATTTAGTTGCTGTTGTTGTTATTGTTCTGTGTTGTAAATATAAAAAAGAATAGAATTTTTAAATTCATAATAAATTATTCTATTCAACACCACGTACGTCGTACATACAGTAGCAGTACCCTGTACGCAATCATTTTATTCTTTATTATATTCGCTGCTTAAGCCTTTCAATGTTTATAGACGGAGATTGTGTGTGTGTGTGTATAGGTTTTTAAATACGGTATTTTCGCACATTACGTGTTTTTAAGTTTTTTTTAAATATTTTAATTTTTTTTTTTATATTTTGGTTTGAAATAAATTTTTTCAAGTTCTTTTGGCTTCTCTACTTAAAGTCGTTTATTTATTTTTTTTTTATTTTATTTATTTTTTTTTTCATTATATTGTATTTCTAAAAACGTACGTTCTATTTTATTCTATTATTTCTTTTTTGTCGATAATTGTGTTAAACGCTCTAATTCTTCTTCGTTGTCGGCTTTTATTTAAATTTGTTTTCAATTTTTTTTTCAAGAATTTTAAGAATTTTTTTTTTAATTTGTAAAAGTAAATAGTAAATGAATGAGTGAATGAATGTGTAATTGAATGTGTTCGTAAAGTGTTAGAATGCATGAAATATGGGGCAATTAGTCATTTTTTTTTATTTTGTTAAGGCTTAACGGATTTCCAAAAGAATTTAGGGTTTCCCTTTTGCGGTTATCAATACACATACAAATTGGGAAAGCCTGTGTTTTGAAAAAAAATGATTAATTTCTTATGTAAAATGATTTGCAAATATACATACATTTGTTTGTTTGGATTTGGAAACATTCATTTGAAATGGAAATTTATCACGTACTTTGCTGGACTACATGTACTTGAAGGGATTTAGAACGCTAACATTGGCAAAATATTTCTTCTGGGCTAACTTCTCCATGTTGATCCTTGTGATAAAATTGTCGATGAGAATTCCGACAAAAATTTTGTTTTTTCTCAGTAAATATATTGAAAATAAGATCTTCAAGGCTTACCTACGATTTCAGACGACAACAAATACCTCCAAAATATTAGAATTACTAAGCAGGACTTGTCCAGAAATTTCTTTTTGTTAATATTAAATTTGCTAAAACTGAGCGGAGTATTTTTATAGATTGACTAAAAACACACAATCAGCAATAGATGCGAAGGACCATAACATCTTGAGGAAATCTTTGATTTGCAAAATATTAGAGGTTATGAATACGTAGAATATAAAGCCCGATGTCATTTCTCTTTCATTGTTCATTTTAAAGTCGAATATTTTCTTTTTTAGTTTTACATCATCTCCGTAAAAACTTTTACTCCGCAGCAGTAACGTAACGTCATTATTGAAAAATATTTCTTTTCTTACCAAATGGTTCCAATTGAATGAATGAATGAATGGTTGGTAGTCAGGCAATCGTACATACTTAAACACACACTCATACTAATTTCTTTTATGATTATTTATTATAAAACACTTAAAAAAAGAAAAGAAAAGAAAAATAATTGGTATTACAGAGTTAAAAGGCATTAAAATTTCCAATGAAAGAAAAAAAAAACAAGAAATACCCAAAGAGAACCAATTAAATAATCTTGAAATCAACTAAAGCCAGCTGATTGAACTCTTTTTACTTGTTGTTGTTGGTGTTGATGTACATAAATCATTAATTACGACACGAATTTTACAAAGAATTTACCCTCCGCCTCCATTTTTGTTTCTCTCTTTTCTACTTTTAACACAAACATATCATTTCAATTCTTTTTTTTTTTTTTTTTTTTTGGGAAATGATTGATGAAAACATATCACTGATGGAGGTCGGTGCCAACCAAAACTTTTGTAAGTGTTTGAAATTCTAATTGTGCTCTGCACGTATTGTGTTTAAATAGTTTGGAAACATAAATTAATTTTCGTTTTCAATCAGTAGGAAGAAGAAAAAATATATTCTGGGTGTGAAAATGTAAGAAAATCTCAGTTTTGAAACCATAATGTAGAGTTTACACATCATGATATCAACAGGTGTTCGTTCTTAATAGTTTTGCTTTTTGAATTTGGCAGTAATGATTTAGGGTTTAGGTGGCTCCTAAATATATTACTGAGTATGAGGACAGTATTTTCGGGCGTTTAATTAAATTTTAAAACTTAATATACGAAGTCTTTCAAACCATCGCTCCTTTTTTTAATTACTTTTACATGAAGGCCCTCTGTGATAGAAGTGTGACTTGTGGTAAAAAGTAAAAAAGTGTGTTTAATTATGTTTAATAAGTCGCAGAGATCATATCAGAAAATAAAGAGACAGCAACACTGCTTTAGCTTTTATCTAAGTGATGCCAAATTGAGGGAGAAATATAAACACCACAGTTATTTTGTTTAGTTTTGCTGTGAGAATTCAATGTCGCAATATTGAAAGCGTTTTTTTGTTTTGTTTTAGGAGAAACAAAGGTTGTAGTTTTTTCATTATGATGTCGGCAAAGGCTGTTAAACAAATAGATAGAAAAAAAAAAAAACAATACGCATAGGCGCGGTATGAATAACGCCAACAGTTAGTTTTATTTTCTAATAAATTGTTCGAATTTTTTTTTTTTTTTTGGGATGCACTTAACAAGCTTTTGCAATTTGAAATAGAGTCACCAGTTTAATAAATCGTTTTATTTTTTGTTTTCTTTTTCTTTCTGATCCATAGAGACTATGGCGTTGGTGTTATTCAAAAAGTATGTCATGAATTACATGTCATTGTTGGCAACAACAATAACATTAACGACAATAAAATAAAAAAAAAACTTTTATAGCCAGCATTTAAGATAAATTGCAATGAAATAAAATTAAGAATTTCCTTTCACTCTCCAATAAATTATAGGTTGGACTTTGGTTTTGCTTTTTAATTTTATGTTGGCACCACTTTTTTCTAGTTCATATTTTCTTTGAAGCGGTGTGTTGAAATAAAAATTTCAATTCAATTAAAATTCTATTGAAAATAATTGGAAATTGATTTTTAAATTTAAGAATTTCAATTCTTTTTTTTTGTAAAGATTTTCTAAATTAGTTGTTAAAAAACCATAAAAAAAATAAACAAATTAAAGGGCCCCCTTTCTGAATTCATTATTTTCAAAATACACAAAGAGTGGTAATATTTTTTATGTGGCGTTTCGTTTAAAATGGCCGGAAACATAACAAACAAAACAGTTGTATGTGACCATAAGTTTACTTAATACTTTTTTATTTGCGTTGTCTTATATTTTTTTAAATTTATTTTTCATTTCTTGTTAGTTCGTTAGTTAGTTTGTCGTTCTGATTATGGCCAATTATAATGAAATTATTTTTTAATAATTTATTCTCTTCTAATGTGTGTGTGGCTTTACTAGGCCGGCCTACACACATCTTTGGCGATAAGAAATCATCACACAAAAATAACAAAAAATTTATTGGAGAAAAAACATCATTAATTACAAATAAAATTGATGTTATAAGACGAGGTAATTTTTAGAATTGAAATAAATATTTGATAATATGAAAGGTCTAGTAAAAAGAAAACCAGTCACCATTTTGCGTCGCAACTACTAGTAACTTAGTTTTGTTCAAAGTTCTGCCCCGTATAATTGTTTTAACGAATCCATAGGACATTTATGTTTGGAAAAAGAACTGCGAATAAATATTTTCCACGAAAAAACCTCTTTAATCTGGTGTTTTGGCGGTAACCGCCACTTATGAATCAAATTAATATATAGAACGTGGCTTGGGTCAGCCGTTAGATTGCAATATTCGCTAAGGATTATATTTTCCAAAAGTTTATGTATACATCATATCATTATCATGTATACATCATATCATTAAAGTCATAATTTGTTAAAAAGTGTTTGCCAACTTTGCTGGTTGATAGAATATTTAAAGTCAATTATTTTCCCTTGCCTTTAAAAGGTTCATAAATACTGAATTTAACTATTCAGGGAGACAAGTTCTCACAGCCGGATACGTTTTTTTTTTTTTTTTTTTTGTATTTCAACAGAAGTATTTGTAGTGAAACCAAATTACCAAATTACCAAGAAAAAAAAACAAAAGAAAAAAATTGAAATAAATTTCATTACAATTTATTGACACTTATTCACTCAATAAAACAAAACAACAACAAAAAACCAGGTAATAAAGTGTTTATTTTACTTTTTTTTATTATTTGAAGGCCATTTACGTGTCTATTACGCACAGACAGCATTAACAACAACAAATTTCTTTAAGTGTAATTTAAATACTTCCCAAATGACTACAATATAACAACAAAAACAAACAAACAAAAAAAAAAAAACAATTCCATCAAATGCGTCAAAGAAAAAAATTAGAAACCCTTTAGAGGCGTTTCTATTTTTAGGCTCGTATTAAAAAAAGTCGAAAAAATATAAATAAAAAGCCGGTATTCTTTAATAGTAGGGGACTTTTTTGTTTTATTTAAACCTTTTTAACTAAAATTTAATATTCTTTTAAGAAGAAAAAACAAAAAAAAAATGAAACGAAAAATAAAAAAATAAATACTCTTTCATTGATTATAAGTTATCGTTTGTCGTTATCGATAAAGTAAAATTAACCATTTTATTTTATTTTACTACCTCAAAAGATCTCAACACTAATCTCAACTCTGCGAGTATACAGAGTATATTAAAAAACCGTGTGCAATTTTTGTAATTTTCAGAATTTTTTATCTTATGCCAATCAGTATGTATGTCTATTGGTAGCAGAGATCAGCAATGAGTATTTAAAAAGATGATTAGAATCGGAACATACTCGTAATTTCTGATACTTACACTCATTCATACTTATTTTAATATCATGGAACCTCTACTCATATTCAAAGTTTGAAGTACTCATAATATTCATGCTTAACAACACGTATGATGTCGATTCTCCATAACTCAACATAAACAAGAACCCCAAAATAAGCCCACGAATTCTACTTGCTGCTCTGTCTTTTTGCTTATGTGTTCTTTTTCTTTTGTTGTAAATGCAACATTAACTAAGACAGTAAATTTTGATGAATGATTCGAGTCATTCGCATCATCTATAAGCATTTTGCTAAAGTTAGGAATCTAAATGAGTAGGTTTATGAATCAAACATATTTCGAATGGTATGAGTTTGATGTCAACGTTGTACTCATACTCATTGCAACCTGTACTTATAAATCAACGTTGTAGTGAGTACGAATGAATCAGAGTACGTAATTAAATTTCAATATTGTTGACTCACTTATATTCAAAATTTCATGAGTGCTTCTAAGTAGCGAGAAAACGATTCATTGCCGATCTCTGATTGGTAGGGATATATCTCCGATCCTAAATAATATTACACCGTAACTAAAACTGGTTTGAAATCCTTGACACCATGACTATTCTGCCCACTAGACCCCTTTTCTCTCATAATCCTGATCTTGATTATCTCTGTTAGGGAAACAGTTTTCTTTTCATATTTGTTTGTTTTACAGAATAAAATGAATACGTATCGTGCTAAGAGTGGCATCTCTTTCAAACAATTTTGAATTGAATTTCTCAGAATCAGACTTAAGGTTTGACTTTTGAAAATAGTGGGTGCCACACATTAACTGTTTTCAATATAACTCGTTTCACTTACATCAATTAAACCTCTCTCTCTCCTCACTTAAAACACATGAACTTAATGAATGTACTTCACTTACTTAATTACGTTTCTACTTTTCATTTTTGTATTTTAAAATGTTTGTTTGTTTCTTTGTTTGTTTGTTTGTACATTAACAAATAAAGTGTAATTTTTTTCAATTATTTTTTATTATTTAATTTTTACACCAGCTGTCTTGTGTGTGTGTGTGTTTTTTTTTAATAATTTTTGTAAGACGTAACAAACCATGATTACGTGTTAGCAAATGAAACTAAAAAAAATATTTGATGGCGCGTTAAGGCCTACTGACTGACTCCTCCATTTCACTTTTGTCTGTTTTTTTTTTCTTCTTTTTTTTTGTTTTATTTGTTAAGTTTATGCAACAATAAATCTATTTTTACAAAAATAATGTTTTTTTTAACACTTTTTTCTTCATAATTTTTGTTTTCCACGTTATTATTGTCTTCTATCACTTGACAACAGTGCGTGATTCTTTACACTTGTTTTCTAATGAAAATGGAAAACAAAACAAAAAAACGGGGAAAAAATGTGAAGTAAAAAAAAAACAAAGTGCGAAATGTATTGCATTGGTTTTGTTTTTGCTTTGCTTTTGTTAACAAATAAAATTATAAATAAACTCTTAAAAAATATTAAAAAAAAAATGATTTGTGTGTCACTGTCTGTCTATTTATTGTTGGTTCCAGGTGCATGATTTTGATTTTCTTATTTCCGTAAAAATAAACTTCAGTTAGCTTCAGTTTTTCAGACAAATAAAAAGAAGAAAGATAAAAAGAGTAGCACTATATGGCTCGTAATGGCCATTATATTTAATGTAACGGTACTTAAAAGGAATTTAAGTAGATAGATAGGAATTCCTAACCCAAACGGATTGCCTTAGTTGAGGGGTACTAACCGCGTTTGATTTTTCAACTCTTCCAATTCACTTTTTTCTTAGAATAATATATGCGGCTCAATTGCATTTGACTACTCCCTCTTTTAACTTCTCCCATAACTCACATTTCAGTATTCCAACATAACGTACTTCATGAATTACGTGACAATAAAACAATAAAAACAAAAAAAAAAAAACGAATCAAATGATTGTCAGTACCTAGTCACCTGCTCAGTTGGAAAAAAAAACTTTATTGGGGAAACTGAAACAAAACAAGGAAATTATAAGATGGGGGACAATGTATTTATTTTGTGATAGCCCTATGATCCTTAAAGAATCGAAGAGGAATTATGTTGTCATCGACGTTATAGTCATTGGATTTCCAGAGTGCTGTGAAGTATATTTGAAACCAAAAACGGTATGTGATTGGTTGCTACAGATATAAGACCATAAAGCCCTATTACTCGCCTTTATACTCGTTTTATCAAAAAAAGAACTACAGAATATAGGACTGTCGTAAGTTGAACTTAAGTGAAAGCATTTGACAAAGATGTTTTCATCAATTAAGAACGAAAGTTAGAGGTTCGAAGGCAATCAGAAACCGCCCTAGTTCTAACCATAAACGATGCCAACTAACAATTGGGTATAGCTACTATTATGGCTCCGTCAGCCGCTTTCTGGGAAACCAAAGCTTTTGAGCTCCGGTTGCAAAGCTGATCTTAAAGGAATTGACGGAAGGGCACCGCTAGGAGTGGAACCTGCGGCTTAATTTGACTCAACATTGGAAAACTTATCAAGTTCAAACAAAAGCGTATAAGACAGATTTGATAGCTCTTTCTCGAATCTATGGATGGTGCAGCATGGCCGTTATTAGTTCGTGGAGTGATTTGTCTGGTTATTTGATGGAATTCATCTTTCAGTCAAACAATGAATAGCTCTTTCTCGAATCTATGAGTGGTGCAACATGGCCGTTCTTAGTTCGTGGAGTGATTTGTCTGGTTATTTGATGGAATTCATCTTTCAATCAAACAATGAATAGCTCTTTCTCGAATCTATGAGTGGTGCAACATGGCCGTTCTTAGTTTGTGGAGTGATTTGTATGGTTATTTGATGGAATTCATTTTTCAATCAATCAATGAATATGCCTCGGCTATCGTGATGCTGTAAGCCTCTGACTATGATGTGGCTTTTAGCCGCGTATAGCCTCAGTTTAGAATATGAATGAGCCGATAATTTCAAATATCAGAAAAAAAACAAACAAAAGCTATGTCTGCTCTACAATAACTATTTTGTAATTTTGCTCTGCTTATGACATGCCATGTAACATGACAACGTTTAAAATTATTTTGCAATTTTTTTTTCTTTTTGTTCTTATTTTCTTCTCTACGAACCAAAATAACTTTATTTTTTATGTTTGAAACTAGAGAAAAACTTTTAAAACAGAAAACCAAAAATATTAAAAAAAACCTTACATTTTTAAATAATTTTTGTGTACAACAACAACAACACCGCCCACAATAAGAACATTTGGTTTGGATTTTTTCTTTCGTTTTTTTTGCCTCACTAGAGATTAAAAATATTTTTGTTAACATGCAACAACAATTTTTATGTCACAGACAAACCTCGTCTGCCTCAAGTGGGTCAGGAAGTTATTGGTGGAGTGTGTTGGAATATTGTTGAACGAATTCTTATTTCTATTTTTAGTTGACAAACTATTTTCAGTATGTGGTGGTGGCGGTGGTGTTGTCGGTTCATTTTCTTTTTCGATTTTAAAGTCTAAATTTTGAAATCAATTTAATATCCTATCCTCCTCTCCTCCAATCAATTTCGATGTTGTTTTATTTTTAGTTACGCGAGCGTGCTGGTTCACGTTAGCGTGAACCTTAGAAAGGCTAGTGGTCTACTTGGTTTGGATACGTGGTCTAATTGGTTTGGATACGGTGCTGGTACTGGAGAAACGTAGATTTCTAGAAATTGAAATTATCAAAATATGTCTGACAATAGTTCCTATAAATAATGGGAACAAAAGATGCAAGATCTCCGAAATGTATTCATGCTCCAGCCAGGAATATAGGAAAACGAATAGTGTCACAGCCAAGTGGGTATTGTGTATGTAAGCTTAGAAAAGAAGAGTTACTCCGTGTTCAAAACTCAACTATGACGTTTTAAAAATGAAAAATAAAAAAAAATAAAAAAATAAAAAAAATGTTGTGTGACCAAATGTGGCCACTATTGTGATGTATATGAACAGTGAGTTGCCTAAGTACGGACGTATATATGCATTTCAGTAAGTGTAAATACATACGCAAGCATCTGTGCATCATTATTATATTATATGATGCAAACAGGTGTAACATTATGAAAAAAAGAAAAAAAAAAAATAGAAAATTTTGAAAAAATAGAAAAGAAAACATCCGCCAATATTTGTTGCCTTTAAAAAGTGCAACTCACACATTCACTGCGTTGTGTGGATCATTCATTACATGCCATCATTTAAAGGGTTTTCCGACGACTCCATTCAAAAGCAAGAAGACAAACATTGTCTGACAGTGAGCCACACATTCATACCTGATGTTTGTTATCTGATATATATTTCCCTACCCTGTGCAGTGCTTCTACCCTGATGTTATTTTTTTTTTTTTTTTTGAAGTCCTCAATGAAAACCGAAACCAAAAGAGAAAAGAAAAATAAAACACGGGCAGGTGTTTTGATACAAAGTCTGTCTGGTTTCATGTTGTAGTATGTAGAATAACCTGTTAAGAAAAGGGGAAACTGAACAAAAAAGAATGGAAAGAATCATCATCCCTCTTAAAAATTACCTTAAATTTGCAGAAAAATAAACACGAGATTTGAAATTTGAAATCATGTTGTATGCGACTAAGCTTCACTCATTTATTGTATGCCAAGAAATTCCGATTCGGATTCAAAAATTTTCTTCTCTGTCTTTGTTTTTATATTTTAAAGTACTCGTACAACAACAACAACAACAACAATAACAATAAAAAAAATAAAAAATAAAGAATAACATGAACCAGTAATAAGAGATGTCGATGGCTACAACAAACACACCTTCAGACAAATGGGGAGACAAGAAAGTACAAAAGAAGTTATAAAAACGGTTTCCGAGTAAATAACGAAATAATTGCGCCGCTGGCTGTGGCATATCAGATTCCTTAAACATGAAAATAAAAAATAAAAAAACAAACAGACATACATACATATGTGCAGATAGCCAGACAAACAGACAGTGGAAACATTCCATTAATTTGTGTACGAACATATGATTTCATGAAATATTACACTCGCTTTCATTTTCCATAAAAACTTTACAATTCTGCATTATGCTAGAAGGAGGATAATCAAGTATTTACTTAATTGAACAACAAAAAAAAATAAATAAAATAAAAAATTTTGATTCGTCGTCTTTATTTCAGATCCTAAGTAATGCCTGACCGTTACAAAAACTATTTTCGAATCCTTAATGCCAGGGAAAACCGTACATCATTAAAGCTGAAATACTTTTTTTGTGGTTGCTCACAGATCTGCTTAAACATATGCTGTGAGGAACTGCCTGCTTTGGAATCGCAAATTACATGCTTGTAGCAGACCAGAGATCGATCTGCAATGAGTATTCAAAATAAAAAAGATGAGTAGATTCGAATCATACTCACAACATCCGATACTTATACGCATTCATACTTATTTTAATATCATGGAACCTCTACTCATATTCAAAGTTTCAGGTACTCATTATACTCATACTTAACAACACGTATAATGTTGTTGATTTCGACGATCTATCACTCAACATATACAAGAATCGCAAACTAAGTATGAATCGAGTACGAACACTAAAGTTCTAACTAGAAGATTGTGTGTTTGCTCTGCTTGCTGCTGTGTGTTTTCTGCTTATGTGTCTTTTTCTTTTGTTGTAAATGCAACAATAACTAAGACTGTAAATTTTGATGAATGATTCGAGTCATACTTCTAAAGTTATGAATCTAAATGAGTAGGCTTATGAAACAAACATATTTCGAAAGGTATGAGTTTGATGGTAATGTACATTGCAACCTATACTTACAAAGCAACGTTGTAGTGAGTACGAATGAATCAGTGTACAGAGTTAAATTTCAATATTGTTGACTCACTTATATTCAAAATTTCATGAGTGCTTATGAGTAGCGAAAAAACGATTCATTGCCGATCTTTGGTGGGAATGTAAAAAGTCATCTTACAATTGTGATTGAGTTGTTCTTTCGGCATTCGAAGGACCATAAATAGCTTTTAACAATATTTTGTTTGTTTATTTTGTGAAGTAAATTATTTACTTTTGAATTAAATTTCTTTCTTATTCCATCTTATTTCTTTCTTATTCCATTCGCATAATTAATAAAGATGTATATGTTGTATTATATTTAACCTTTGACCTTTATGCAAAAGGTTTATTTTTCTGATGTCTTTACTTTTGCAAATCATAAATTAGGGAAAATTTCATACGCAAACGAAATGAAAAATACGAAAATAAATAATGAAAATCAAGAGCCAAACCTTATTTTTAAATTTTATTTCAAATGTTTCAGACGGGGAGGGAAGGTCAAAGGTAACTAGCAGATAAAAACTGCGCCTATTTTGTCTGTCTAAAAATACTATTTTTTGAACTTTTGCTTTTTATACCATAAAATTAAAATTAAAAAAGAAAAAAAAAAGAAAACTGCTGAAATGAATTAAAAAAAAAGAAAACGAATGAATTTAAATAAAATTGATTTAAAAAAGTGGCTCAATGTCATTTAAAAACCCGGACACATGGAAAGGAAGGAAAAAGACGAAGAAAAATAACAAAAACATGGAAAACATATGACGAATAAAACAGACCACCAATGGCTGTGAGTGTAAGTGAATGACGAAATGAATGAATGAATGGACGAATGACATGCAAATTATTTAAATGAATATGAACTCTTTGGTTTTGTTTTGTTTTTTTTTTTATTGTTAAAAGTACTTTTTGTTGTTTTCTTTCTGTTTTTCATTATTTTAATTCATATTACATTTTAATATTATGAACAAATAAATGTACGTACGTGGAAATTAAAATAAAAAAAAATGCAATTGACATGCAATTCGCATGTTAAAAAAAATGAATATGTTTTCAATAAATTAATCTCTGCTACAATGGAGTTTTTAATAATTTTTTTTATTTATTTATTAATGCCACCACCATTGTGGCATTAATTTGTCTTATAATTTAGCATTTTTTTATTTTCATTCTGCGTATTTTCACTAAAAATGTTTCGTGTTCTGTTTTCATGTACTTGTTCTGCGTGCATTTTTGTGACAGAAAAATTGTTTCAAGTCCAAATAATGTCCATACATTCAGTGTTACAATATCGATTTTCCAATTGACCTGCATAAAACAAATGCCTGTTATTGTTAAAACAGTTTTGTTCTTATTACTGCAGTTATTATTTTAAATTATTAACCCATAAAAAATAATATGATATGGAATCTGCTCAAAATGCTTTAAAACAAAACTCACTTTGGATCGATACTATGTGGCAGTTATTTTAATTAAAAGTTACTTTTCTAATTCCAGAACAATTTTTGTCATCTACAAGACCTCATTATGCAGATTAACTTAAGATTTCTTCTTTTGTTATAAAGTTTACCCTATCTAGAGTCTTTTTGGTACTTTTGTATACAAACCAAGTTAATTTAGTATCTTTTCTTGTAAATTGTATGTTGTTTCTTTGAAAACATTGAAAGTACTTATGAAACAAACATTGGCTTTTAAGGAACAAGAAGATGTAGAAGTTAAAAAAAAGGGGAAAACTTGCATTGAATTTCATATAGACAGATTAAACTTAGTACCTATTTAGGTACTTTTGAATTGAAAAGTGGGCAAAATTTACAGTTTCTTTTTTAAAGAAAAGATAATAAGTTGGTACTTTTTATTTTAAAATTTATCCTGTGTACATCTCCAAATGGAGATTTAAAACAATTTATATGTCATAAGACTGCTTCTGGAGTGGTATGCAGTGGAGATAAGGTACTCCATTCATTTTTTAATTTTAATTTTTTCTCAAACCTAAAAAATTTCTTTTTTTTTGTCCTTTTCCTATAAGCTTTACAAAATACAAAAATAGAAGAAAAAGGGAAGATAGAAAGTGTGATAAAAGTTTAAACAGAAATTTAGTCATAAACTGTCGTAAATAACATCAGTTAGGAAAAATATAAGAAAAAAAAATCGATGACACAAACCCTAATACTATTTTTAGGGGAAAATAGCGCACAAGGGGGGTGAGGTTGTACACGTAAATCCATTGCACCAGCAGACATGCCATGCAGACATGATAATTTTTCTGTTATTCCAAAAAAGGGGCGCCAGTCACCAGCAACAAATGTTTTTGAAAAGTTAATAAAGATGAAATAATGCAATAAATTCATAAATTTAATGTAATAAATGAAAAATCAACTGTGAACTGCAATAACAACAACAACAACAATGAATGAATGAATGAATGGATGAGTGGTGGAGATGAATAATGAACAGCGAATAATGATGATGAGGAGCGTTGAACGGTGAACGAATTTAAATCAATTACTCTACTGATGTCTGTTTGGCATTTTTTTTTCTTTTTACAAATTGTGATGCTATGCTGCTGTGCTGTTGTTGTGTTTGCTCCCCTTTTAAAACAGCCACCACCTACGACGTTGACGGCGCATTATTGCAGTTGAGTTGAGTGCAATTTGCTTGTTGCTATTGTCGGTTATTTGATCTGATTAGACTGGAAGGGTGGGTTACATATCGTTGTCGTATTAAGCATTATCTTCTCTGCCAGAATATTCTTAGTTTATCTACACACATGCATACATACATATTGTATTTACTGTTTGTACTCACTTGCATTATATCATATGACATCTTGAGTTCCCCCCGTTTATGTGCTGCATAAAATTGCATATTTTTTTTAGCATTTCTTTCATTTAACAGCTGAGTTCGTTTCATTTGTATTCGTTGGAAATTAAAAAACTTGATTATAGAGACCTAAAGTAGTAAATTTGATATTCTTTAGCTGTTTATGATGCGCTACTGGTGTTTGGTAGGAGTTATTAGTTTGACCAAGTTACTGCCAATTGTTGAAATACATATATGATGGGGACTGCAATAGCAATCCATGGACAATTTTAATTACTAAAATACAATACGCATTTCGAGGCATAGTCTCCATACAAGTGAAAAGCAAAATCCATGAACAGAATATCAATCTTAGAATTGTTTTCCCCTATTTTGCCACCTCTACGGCCTCATCAATGGATGGGTCAGGGGGCAAGAGCGGAGGCGTTGGGGGTATGGATCGGGTTGTATTTTTTTTTAGGTGTCTATGACCTACTATAGACAGTGTAAGAACTGTAACTACCCAGCCTTTAGTAGGTTGAGTTTGAAGACCCTTGTCAGGCTCTCCATGGATTCATTATTAGTTTGAGTTGGTTGAGAAGTGCTAGGGCTTCATTAGTGTAGTCGCGCTCTCCCTTGTGTGTTTGTTTGTTGGTCTGTGTAATACCTCCGCTTCCTATTCTCCCTTTCCTACTTCCTCTCCTTTTTCCTATCTCCTCTACTAACCTCTCATCTTAAGGGCGTTTTGTACAATGGGTCAAGCCTGACCTCCGGGTACTGCATTTGTCTCATTTGGCAAGTACACGTCCTCTAAACTAATCTAATCTAGAATTGTTGCAAAATCGCATCAGCATTGATTCATGTCTGAAAAATGAGGTCACGGATGATAGATAATATGCCAGAATGTCAATTTTGAGGCTTTCCGTTAGTCCTGGAATTTTATCTTAGAAGGTGAAATTGTATTCGACCATTTATAACCGCTTTTGTATTCTGTTTTTTCAATATTTTTTATTTTTATTTTTTTGTTTTTTTTATTACATTTTTCTTTTCATTGTTTTAAATCATCTTTTTCATGCAGTTTTAGTTAGTTTTGTGGTCTGGTCTGGTTTTTTTTTCTATTTGAGGTTTGAGTCTTCTTCTTCTTCTATTGTCCGTCCCTGGGTATGGATATTGCAAAACAATGCGGTGTAGGTTTCACAAGCAGTAATGCAAACATATTACCGTTGCTGCTGCTGCCGCTACTGCTGCTGCTGCATGGTATTGTTGCAAATTTTTATGAATGAATTTATAAGACTTCGTTTATTAAATGCTTAAAACCAATTGCTATTTTTAAAAAATAAGAGGAAATAAACTTTAAAAAAATTTTATTTTTATATTCCACGCATATGAACATACTTATGTACATAAATATTTATATTGTATAAAACCACTGAAGAATTCTTATTTTTTTTATTATTTTCAGCACTGACGGTTCAGAATCTCCCACATTAGCGGAATCAGATGCTGATGGTCAATGCGACCACCCACGTGTTAAATATGGTGAATTGGTTATATTGGGGTAAGTTTTGTTTTCTTTCTCTTCTTTTATAAATATAATAAAAAGAAAAATAAAAATAAAGAAAAGAAAAAAAGGGATTTTTGTTTCGTTCATAAAATGATTAATTTTTTAAAGTGGCCTAATTTGTACAGAAGTTTCTGTCTTATCGGTGCGTTTATCTTACGTTAACAAAAGAAGAATGAGAAATAAAAATGAAAAATTAATTTTTTTTTCTACAGCAAGTTTTAATCTTTTTTGGGCATCATAAGTTAATTTTTATTTTTAACGAAATTTTATTTTTAACGTACATTTTAGTAACCACTAACAGACAAAATAAAGAAGAGTCAAAAAGAAGAAAAAAAACCTTTGAACTTAAATTGTTTGTTTGCTTTATTTTCTATTTCGTTTTACTATGACAACAATTAGACAGACGTACGGGGATGGAGAAACCTTAACATGCTTAAAAATTGAAAAAAGAAAGACAAACTAAATTAGGCACAGTCTGTCTGTCTGTGCATTCGAAATAATAAAAAAAATGAAAAACTGGAAAAAGCGAACCCAAATCGTTAAACAGTTACATAGGCAGGCAGAGATACTAATTTTTTTCTTCTTTTCTTTTTTGTTTATACACTCTGCCGACACACAAGTTTGGCTTTTCACTACAAAACAAAGACAACAACGACTACAACAAACAACAATAGCAATAAAATTGAAAATGAACACCTACTTGTCAAATCGATTTGAATACAACAGTGACATTTAACGCTTAACTATTAATACAACTACGCACACACACAAAACAACAAAACAAGGAAAATATCAAACAAACAAGATTAATTTCGAAAAAAAAAGAATGTACAAACACGTCAAACATTTTTAGGATTTTGTAAAAAAGGGGCGTTTAAATATTTTTAAAAACAACAGTAAAGTACTCTATATCATCTGTTATTGTTGTTGTTTGTTGTTACGACATAATGATTACAATACAGTTTCTACGAACCGTTAAAGGAATAACTCATTAAACTCAAAGCACAACACGAAATATACAAAATTTGTTACGAAGTTTGGTTTTTTTTTTTTGATTATATGAGATACAAACAAATTATTCATTATCATAAACAATAAATCATATAGAATGGAATTCTAATAAGTTTTTGAAAAGGTACTTTAGCTAATACCTCGCTTAGCGGCAAATCATAATGGAAATTTTAAAAAATGGAATTCTTTATCGTTTTCTTTTTCCTCCTACAAATTAAGCAATTAACCGGTAGTCTATTAGAGGAAATGCATACAAAATTTAATTTAAAAAAAATTTACGCTTTCCACAGGTGTACAGTGAAGCAACAAATCAAAATGTTATATTCTCTGTTTTTTGGTAAATGCTTAAAACTGAAAAAAGTACTTTGGTATTTTAGTACTTTTTTTGTTTGGCTGGAAAAATAATAAGTTCATTAGTTGCTTAGAGATCTTTATAAAAAAGTACTTTTTGTTTTGGTACATTTTAGTAAACTTTCAGCGCAAGGAGGAGTTGACAAAATTGTCATGAAAAGTTTCTCAAAAAACCCGTCGTTCGAAGTCGACTTTAAACTGTATGTCCCGGCACTCATGTATAAAATTAGAAAATTAGAATGTAGAAAAATACTTTTAATACAAATGAAAAAAAGACACATAAGCAAAAAATAGAGAGCAGCAGCAGAGTAAACATACAACCTTCTAGTGATTCTTGTATATTTTGAGTAATGGAGAGTCGAAATTAACATCATACGTGTTGTTAAGTTTGAATATGATGAGTATACTTCGATCTTTGAATATGAGTAGAGGTTCCATGATATTAAAAAAGTTATGAATGCGTATTGGTATCAACAATTATGAGTATGATTCGACTCTACTTATCTTTTTAAATATTCTTTGCTGAGCTCTGGTATGTATGCACATATTTAACTAATGGACGACTAACAAACGTTGAAGGGCACTGCTAATGGACCAGTACAATGTACAAAAATAACATACGAAATATCGTTATAGCGTTAAGCTTTTCAAGTTTCAGCCTTTTTCCGACAAGTAGTTGTTATTTCCAAATGACTAAGAAGTCGGCCTGCTAAACCTTATTAATATTTGCTAAAGAACGCGCAGTCTTTCTTAAGCATGTTTCATTTTATATTCTGCATTTTGCATCAACTGAATGAATCTCCACTGTTTACTGCCTTCCTTTCAACTTGGTTTGTATTATGTACTAACGATGGTAAATAAAATCGTCAATGTAATGCGAAAATTATGATGACATTATTTTTACTACACATACATATACATACAACAGTTTGATAGATTCTTGATGACAAATTCATTTTTGCATAAAACAATAAAATCAACTGTAGTTGAGCAATATAAGCAGCATTTGAAACATTGTATTCTCAATAGTTACGAGTTGTCATAAACGGGCAAATATCTATCATTTTGTTTTTATTGGCCATTAGCAAAAGCAATTGAACTATTTATTGTTGGAAGTAAAAGTAGAGAAATTCAATATCTATTTTCTCCCTCGTTTTTAGAGATTTTTTCTTCATAATTGATCAGTTCAGAACGATTTTGAAGGAAAACATTACAACGACAATAAATCTTTCGAAATAAAAAAATCAAAAAAAAAAAATTAATTTCATTGTCATTTCAAATGGAAATTTTTATTGTTGAAATTAAATTAAATTTCATGTTGTTATTGTTGTTGTTGTTGTTCTTGTTGTGGCCATAAATTTTATTATTATTGTTGCTGTTATTTTTGTTGTTGTTGTCCAATTCTATGAAAGATTAATTACATTTTACATTTAGGATAGGAAAACAAGCAATATTCCCCAATATGGTCACAAATAGTATGTATGATACATACATACATATGTACATATGTATGCATACTCACTCACAATATATTTCATTGTATGAACAATTGAAACAGAACAGAATAATGGGCTCGAAACCGGCCAATTAATGTGATGCATTCGAATGCAATCAGTTTCAATACGAATAAAAGAGCATCAAGAAAAAGAGGGGGGAAAAAACGATACATGCTAGGCATGGGATTAATCATCATTGTTATGATTGAAACGTAAATGAGCATTTTCCAATAGTGTGTACGAAAATAAATCACACAAAAATTATTAGTTTTTTATATAATATAATCAGTTTTTATTTATTGTTTGCTTTAACTGAACTCAATTTTCCATGAAATGAAAGTAAAGAACTTAATTTTGAAATAATTTGCTGAGTCCTTATTATTGCAGTGACCTAAATATTGACCATTCTCTTCAGCGTAGCCCTTGTTGCATAAAAGAAACAAATAATTCGAGCACTTACCATTATCCATTACAAAGACAATGGATGTCTGTGTTACCATATGCTGCCAGAATATCAGCAGAGTGTGATTAATTTTTAAAAATTTGAACTCACACTTTATTAACCTTAAAGGGAATATTAGCTCTCGCTGTAGTGCTGTAGATGCATTGAATTGAAGTGGAGATAGCAGTCCGATCTTGAATGCAATACAGCCATATCCAAATCAATTTACAGAGATTTGTTGATGTTGATACATACTTCCTGTCTAGGTTAGGTTAGGTTTTAAGGAAAGCCTTTTCCACAAGCACAGTTTACTTGAGTCCTATAAGTTTACGTGCTAACCAATCCTTAGTTCGCTATT
Organism: Sarcophaga bullata; assembly: GCA_005959815.1. Classification (NCBI taxonomy): domain Eukaryota; kingdom Metazoa; phylum Arthropoda; class Insecta; order Diptera; family Sarcophagidae; genus Sarcophaga; species Sarcophaga bullata. The sequence continues at coordinate 1,072,447 of QOCX01000007.1, forward strand.
TGCCTATCTTTCTAATATTTTCCACTTTTAAATAATGGACTTGAATAAAGGCACAGAAGTTGTTGAGTAGCCAAACCAATTGGGAAATTAGATGGTCTTTAGAGAAGACCCCTTATGTTGATACGTTAATATAGAAGCCACGCAAATGTTTTGAAAAAAGAAATTAATAATAAGCAAGTAAATTAGATTAATTAACACCAGACAATGGTGTTCCTAAAAGAGGTGCAAGTTTCAGTATTAATACCGCAGCACCTTGACGCTATCCCGTCAATTTGCGGAAATTATGTTTTGCCACCCTCTCTGCATTAAATTGCAATTGTAATAAAATTTTATTTCTTAATATTTACGCAATAACATTCTCAATATAATAATTTAATAACAACAACAAAAAGAAATAATAATAACTATATAATCAGACAATAAACTAATAGAATGGACAAAATGTCTCATTCATTGCCTTGCCATTAAACAAAATACTACAATTTACGACGCATAAAAAGATAAAAAGACAAGACAAGAGAAAAGAAGACAAAACCAGACCCAGACCCAGACCTTCACTTGAATTGTATTTTTTTTATAATTCTTTTAATTGTTTGTAGGATTGTTTTTTTTTACTTAATTTTTCTTCTTTTTTAACAATTTGTTTTAACAGCATTTTAACATTGTTTTTGTTTAAGTTGTAACTTTAATTTTAATCGTCGGCAACTAAAGTCATGGCCAAAGGCCTTTAAATTGGTTTTCATTCTTTTTTTTTTACGTTGTACTCCTGCTGTTGTTGTATGTTTACAAAGAAGCTCTTCTTCTATATTAATTGTAGCAATTAACTGTTGTTTATACACACTATTTGACTCTTCGACATCGACATCGTCATCATCATTTACATTCATAAGAAGCAGAAGAAAAAATGAAAACCTTATGACTTTTAAGAAAAAGGCCAACTTTAGATAAAATATAGTCGTTGTATTGTAGTTTTGTTATTGTAGTCGGTAATGTGGCCAAGTCATTAATACTCATTACCGTCATTGATAAAAGAATGAAGAAAACAAAAAATTAAAGAATTGTTTACAAAGCCCACTGAACTTTAAAGCTTCATTTATGGTTTAAAATTTAAAGGTTGTTCACAATACAACACAGTTCACTGCTAAACTTCTTTTATTTTCTCAATATTTCTCTCTCTTTCTCACCCTCTCACTCTGTCTGTCTGTCTGTCTTAAAAAAACAAGAAAACATAAAATTATGAAAGAAGTAAAGAGAGACAACAATAACAATTGTTGTTGTTGTTATATTTTAAGTGTAACAATAATTGTGAGATAAACAATGCTCTGAAGAACGTTGTTTATCAAGTGAACGGGGAAAATGAAGAAGTAAACTGGTGTTTGTTTCTTAAGTCTTTTGTTTTCTTTATCTTTCGCATGAATCATAAGAAAAATTATGAAGAACTCTTAATAGAATTAGAAAAAAGTGGAGGGCCGGTGGACTAAAACTTTAAACAGATAATTAAAACAGACATGACTAATGCTAATTGAGCATGTTGTAGCCTAGGCAAGTAACATGCCCGGCATTGAAATGGTGTGTTTTGAAGATACAGAATCAATTGATACCTTTTATGATATGACTGTACAGGCATTTTCCACAGTATCTCCATTGTCGGTGTATTATTGTAAATGGAGTAGTATGCCGCCAAAGGAAAAAGAATAATAAGACGCCGCTGTATCATTAATATAACGCTCCTAATCAATAACTAAGTGGTGCTACTAAATGAGAAATGAAGTGCATAGCATGTAATATTCTCTCTCTATATTTTTTTTGTATCTTTAGAAAAGAAAGTAACATTATAAATGTATGCATGTCTCAAATTTTTTTTTTTCTCTTTTGAATATTTAACATTTAATTGTTAACCTCCTTTAAATCAACCCAGGAGAATAAGTTATCGAATTCAGACATCGACCTACGGATAAAATGGACACATCTCCGAGGAATTTCTAGATCATTATCAGATCTCCTATTTTTCTCCGAAGCTGAGAGAAAGCTAGGTCGTAGTCCTAGTTCGATTAAGATATGCCTTCACTAAAAGTTATAGCTCGTGTAGGGACTCCTTTAGGATGCTTGCAGAATTCTTTTCCGACTTTTTTTTTAGTACAAATTTGTCATTTCGCACTTCAGCACTTCGAGCGTAATGGCTGATTGAAGTTGTTGGCAAATGTTGCTGCGGCATCTGGAGAAATACCAGTTTTGAAATATTCTTGAAAGCTCTTTCAATATTTTGTTTTTTTTTTTTAATTCATAGTTAACTTACTGAGAGTGCACTTTGAAGCTATTTTAACGAAAAAAAATTGTATTATTTTGCTGATAACAATGGTTGTTTCTATCATTATTAGTTTAGTTTTGCTCTTGTTGTTTTAATAATCGACATGTAAATTTAAAAAAAATTTCATACACACTCATAGGTATATATGTACGTATACACATATATTAACTTACGTTTGTATATTTAATTAATTGATTAATTAATTAAACATTAAAACATTAGCTTCTACCGTGTACATATATTAATGTGAGTGAGACAAATCAAATAATCATTTTGAATGTAAAACTGTTATTTATTTTTATTGTTATTGTTGTGATTAATGGTATTCTAAAATTACAACTTGTCTTAGTTGTTGTTAATGTTGTTTTCGTTGTTTGTTTGTTTGTTTGTTGAGTTAAATGAATGCATTAAATGAACGAGTAAGTGAATGAATTGTTTCATTGTCATCGTCTCCATATGAACACATAATAATTGTTCATGAACCTGACTGTGACTGCCAGACCGAGGCTGGCTGGCCGGACAACTGAGTTACACCACTGTGATCTTAATTGAATTCATAATTTAACTCTATTGGTACAACAATTACAACAAGATCTTTATAAGGGCATTAAAAAAAAAAAAACTTTCGAATATCTGCAGATGTTGTTACCAGGAATTCAGAGAAAGTAATATTCGATGTAATATTTTTCCTATTAGCACTTTTCTTTTTCTTTTTATTTTTGTTTCTCCATGGTTAACACTTTTATTTTTTTAATTTTAAAATTCACTTGTAAATACAAGCAACTGGCATCAATTAACATTACGACGTTAAGCAGCTGTTATTTGACATTATTTTACTGTTAAATACGTTAAATACATACGATGTAAGAGTTACTAAATCTTTATTTATTTATTTATTTTCACTCTTAATGAAATGAAAATTATTTTAAGTTTGTATGTCATACCTTAATAGAAGGTGACTTTAACTGGGAATAAAGCGAATACATACAGGGTAGCTCAATAAAATTGCTTAATTCGTAATACGTAACGTTTCAAAATTACTTTATTCTTGGAAGCTAGACTTTAACGCTATAAACACTGTAGACGCAACATTTGCTGCACAGTAATTTTGCAATGCCGTCTCAGGCAAGCTGTATGCGTATTAATTATAATAAAGACAGTAGCATAAGCATAAATAAAGCATAAATAAAATAAACAAAAAATAAAGAGTTCTTTTATTGTTTATTAATGGTACCACTAAAATGTATTTCCCCTTTTTTAATAGTTTATATTAAATGTATTGCGTTTTTAAAACCACCATGTTATTGTATTAACAGTACTAATCCTGTCAACACCAGCACAAATTCTCACATTTAAATAGAAATTAGCCTGAATGCGAAGCAGCAGCATCGAAGCTTTTGTCGTTGAAAATAATCATTTCCATACACATCCATGTATTCTATTTTTAAGGGATTGCGTTGCTGCAAATGTTGTGTCTATTGTGTATAAAGCATCAATCAAACAAATTACACATTTTAGTGTCCAATAAGAAGAGAAGAAAACAGCTGTTTCCTCAAGGATACCTGAAATACTTGTACCTGATGAGAATCGTATATTTTAACGCAAATTTTGCATAATAATTGTAATCATAATAATAAATAATTCGTGTTTTTTTCGGAATATACCTCTTATTTTTTATTGTCATCTGGGTAATCAACCGGATTATTTTAAATCAAAATTGAATGCGATTGTAATAAATTATAGAATTACATCAGTAGCTAAGAGTAAGAGGTTTGTTTTAATCTTTTCAAAATGATTCTCTTTGCAATTGATAAAGAAACAAAACGATTTAAGATGAGTATTTCTATATTACAAGAGAAATTATTTAAAATTATTTCAAAGTATTATACTCAAGGCAATCTCAATGGTTTATTTAAAAAGAAAGACCAAATAAAACAAATAAATATTTTAATCTTATTTATTTATATTTTTAAACTGTTTTTCATTTTGCTTCTCTATATTTCTTTTTTTTTTTTTTGAATATTTATTTTGTAATATGGAGGCGATAATTGCTATACATGTGTAAAGGTTAATGTCGAAATACCACAATAACAACAACTATAACCATCTAAAACAATAATTAAATCTTATTTTTCTTGTTTTATTTTAAACAGTAACAAATAAATTACAACAAAATATAAATAAAAATATTCAATTCAATTCAATTCAATTCTCTATTGTTGTTGTTGTTGTATTGTATTTCAAATTGTGTGAAATTTGATTACAATAAGCAAAAATTAGAATTACAAAGTTAGATACAACAACAACCACAATATTTGCTAATTAAACTATAATACCATATCATATCATAATCATCATCATCATCATCATCATCATTACCAATTCTATTTAATTGTGTGTACTTGTATTTGTTGTTAACAATATAAATGGGAGAAGGGGGAGGAGTAATAAACTACAATAGAATTTGAGCATATTAAAAATACATAATTTATAAGAAATATTTCACATTGTATTAACAAAAAAAAAAAAATGGGAGGAGAAGTTTGTTTTTTTAAATTCTTGACCTACATAAAGTTGTTTATTCTTATGAGATTTTCTTCTTGTTCTTCTTTATTTAACAGTTACAATGGCTATCTACCACAAGGCGATCGTGGCCGTAGACGTTCAAAATTTGTTCTATACAAACGCAGCGAACCGAGTGGTGTTAAACGTTCCAAACACTACATTGTCCAGTCACCACAAACATCTAAAGCCATACTCGATGCCAATCAACACTCAATATCATATACATTATCACGAAATCAAGCGGTTATAGTCGAATATAAAGAGGATACAGAGACCGATATGTTTCAGGTGAGTTCTCTTCGAATTTCATACAAATTTTTGTAAAGATCTTTTAGATTAGAATTCCTCGAGGGGAAACTTTTACCGCTTACTTGGTTCTTTGGCACATCGGCTATCTCAATCTATAATACGGCTCTAAGATGGTGCCAGGTATTGAATAACTGGGGTTTTTTTCTATCTGTATGTAGAATGTAGATATCTTGATGACTGATGATATAGGACTGCAGCGATTAGTGCACTAAATTTCAACGTCACTATGTTGTAGTATGTTCTCAACTAAACTCATTCACTAGTTCGAGTGTTGAGCAGAGATGAGTTCCAACTCAAGGCGTTATAACAGGAAAATAATTGCTAATGGAAGTACAATATCAAGAGAATATACTCTTAAATAAGAGGTTATCTTTAGAATGTAGAATTACAACGGGAATATCGGTTATCTGATATTATTAGGATGCTCTGAATTGAATCAGTCACGTTACGTATGTAGTTACTTGACGCTGTATGATTGAGAACATATGTATTTAAACGTATGGACTTAGGACATAACTGCTATTGCATGATTTATTTGAATAAATCACTCTCTGTGCCAACTAAACTTGATGTAGACAGTTCCAAGGAACTAGATTATGTTACTTTCGAATATAAAAATAAATTTCAGGTGTACTAGTTGGTTCTTTAAGGATCGTACGTAACATACATGGGACGGACTAAACTGAGGGGGTGGATTTTCCGGGTATCACAATGGACCATAGGGCCTTCCGTGCAAATCTTACAATCAAAGTTATTTTAAAAATTTCGTCCAACAGTAACAATTTTAAATAAAAGTAATAAAGGTAGATTACATTACGGTATTTACGAGAAACTGTTACCCAAACTATAAAAATAAATTTTTCTTTATTTTTCGAAATATTGCAAAAATATTTTCATATGCTATGCTATGCTATGTATTCCATCACCATGTTTTTGCAATGTGATGACATCAAGTGTTATACGCTAAAAAAAAAGTCATATGAAGAGAACCTATATGTACATACACGTACGTATACATATCTACTTTGCTATTTAGTATTCATGACCAAGACAATAAAGAATCCCATAAAATATTTGCCAGAGTCAAGTCATTGTCTTCTTACTGATCATAGCAATCAGCAAGTAGAAGAGGAGAGATGTAAGGCCCCATAAAATGTAACCCGTTTTTCTTTTTGTTTTTTATTATTATTGTTGTTGTAACCATTTAATAGTTATGGATGATAGTATAACAATTTCATTCATGCAATTTCCATACCAAGTCTGATGTAACCAACCAACGAACTTATATATTTTTTGTTTGTTTTTTATTTATTCATTCATAATTATAATGCTTGTCTCTCTTCTTTTCTTTTTTTTTTCTATTCTATTTTTGTTTTTCTTGTTTAGGTTGGCCGCTCTTCAGAATCGCCCATTGATTTTGTCGTAATGGATACACTGCCTGGTGATAAAAAAGACGCTAAAGTAATGCAGAGTACAATATCACGTTTTGCATGTCGTATCTTGGTCAACAGATGTGAACCCTCAAAGGCGAGAATATTTGCAGCCGGTTTTGATTCGAGTAGGAATATCTTCTTGGGTGTAAGTAATAATTATATTGTATCGTATACGTATGTAGATTGCAATTGCATTTTCTTCTTTATTTTATTTTCTTTTTTTGTATTCATATTGATATTCTTTTTCTTCTTCTTATTCTTTTTTTTAAATTTATTTTGCATTTTTAATATACAAAATTTTTTTTTTTTGCTTTTTGTATTGCTTCCATTATCTTTTGTTGCCTGTCAGCTGACAAAGTAACTAAAGAATCTATCAAGTCTCATATACAATATACTCACTCTATTCGGCATGTTGTCTGCCTGCCTACCAGCCAAAACTAATCTTGTCAGTTGGTGGCGGCTCATAGTTGAGTAATAATTTCTTCTTTCTGCTCCTTTCTTTCTTTCTTTCTTTCTTTATACTGTTACGTACGCATAGTATCCATGTAGTGTAGTATATGAGATGAGATTGAATAAGAACGATTAAATTAAATCAATAAAAAATGTTTTCAACTCTTAAATGCAATTTTCTTTTTCTTTTTATGAAATTATAAAAAATCAAACCAAACAAAGCTAAATGTAAGGAATAAAATATGAGCTTATGTGTGTGTGTGTGTGCCTGTGTCCATGACTGTTTTCCATATTCTTTGCTGAGTGTGTGCATAAATTATAGAAACAACAGCTAAAGCAGTTGCCTTAAGTACTACACCATTTCTAGTACATTTTCCGTAGTGAATTCCACCTTTAGACACAAATTTTATAGATTTGAATTTCAACTTTAAGCTATCGATGAGATGCGATCGATGTCTCTTATGAGAAGGAAAATGAGAGCTCTTATTATTTAATTCTAGAAGTATTGTGTCTGTTGTGGCCAACCAAAGTCCCTTCAGCCTCGAGAAATCCATTCTAGGAACTTTCTGTTATGCCATCAGACTCTTTTCTAAAGGCAAAACCGTTCACTCTTCTGCGCGTTGACCATTTCCCTCTTAAGCTGCCTCCTGCAAATATGTGCTATTGGGCCCAATCAAATCAATCTTCCATTTTCCGAAGTATTGAATATTTGCTTCTTGGTTTTGTTAAAATAGATCGTATGAGGTAAAAAGAAACGAATACCCTGCGAAATTGGAAATGGTGTGTGTATGCAAATGCTCAAATAATGTCTTGTTAACAGCAACAACAAATGCAATTACTGCAACAACAATAATAATATAAAATATAAAAACAATGTTAATATTTGTTGTAGTATTGTGTAGTAGTAGTTGTAATAGACGCCAAAGTATTAGTAGTTGTCGTCATTTGTAATAGTGTTGGTTGTGTGCGAATATGAGTATATGTGTGGTAGTAACATAACGATAGATGGCGTTTTTTTTTATATACTTTGGCCCCATAAAAATGTGGGTCATTGTTACGGTATCCATAATTTACAAGAGAATTTGTTTTTGTTATTATTGTGGTGGCATGTAGTATGTCTGCTGGTACTTACAACTACCACAATTTCATAGCACAAACACACAAACACACACACACACACATACATACAAATATCATTAGAATAAAGTATTTATTTGGTACTTAAAAAAGTGCACGACCGATGACTCGAGTATATATTTGTTGGTTTGCCTGTCTGTCTATATTTATTTAAAATCGGTTTTTTTTAATGTTTTCTTTTTTGTTTTTGTTGTTTATTTTTTAGTTTTTTTGGTTTAATCTCTAACATTTAATCTATAATTAAATTTAAATGCATTTAAATTGAATTTTTCACATTTGAAAGGCCATAATAAAAATAAAAGAGCCTAAAAGCCTCAAAGTTCTGCTGACACCAATACAAGACTTTTTTTGTGTTCTTAATTTTATTTTATTTTTTTTTTATTTTTTGTAATAATATCTGTAATAAGAATGTTTTGTTTTGTGGTTGTATCTTTGTATGTCTTTATATTTCGGAATTCGGATATTTGTTTGGCTGCCATTAGGAAAAGGCAACAAAATGGCAAGATAATGTGGAAATAGATGGCCTTACAACAAACGGTGTTTTAATTATGCATCCAAAGGGTCAATTTTGCGGTGGCAATGCCAAATGTGGTCTTTGGCGTGAATGTTCTGTAGGTGGTGATGTGTTTAGTTTGCGTGAATCACGCTCAGCCCAACAAAAAGGACAACCGGTATTTAGTTTTTATCTTAAAAAAAAAGCTATTCTTTTATATTTAATTACTTTGTTACCATTCTCTTTTTTCTTTCTTTGTTTTTTTAGATTTATGATGAATCAAATATTTTACAAGATGGCACTTTAATTGATTTGTGTGGTGCTACTTTATTATGGCGTTCTTCGGAGGGTCTTCAACATTCACCGGTATTTACACAATAGACTCACCAAATGTTTACATTTTAAATGTTTAATTATTTTTCGGTATTTAATTTTATTTTGCAGACAAAACGAGATTTAGAAAAATTAATTGATGAAATTAATGCTGGTCGCCCTCAATGTCCTGTTGGCCTTAATACTCTGGTTATACCCCGTAAAGTTAACATTGGTGATCAGATTAATCAGCCTTATGTGTACTTAAATTGTGGTCATGTTCAAGGTGAGCGTTTAAAAGTTTAACCAAAACATTATTGATCATTTAGTTTGGAAGTCAATTTTGACAAAATTAGATTGCAGAGGCTTTTTTATGGCAATCAGTTCCTTTCAGAGCTTTTGCCAAAAGATTTGCGAGAGGTAGTCATCGATTCGGTTTGCAATGAATATTAATTGTAAATAATGAAATATTTACGCCATTGAACAATAAATACTAGTCAGTGTATAAGATCTTTTGTACTCAAACTTTTTGTACAAACAGGTTCTATCAAATAAATTCATTGATTTGTTTCCCTATGTCCATTATAAACCTATTTTGTATACCTCGCTACAGTTTACACTGATGATGTAATAGTTTGAGATAAACAACCTATTATCTGCCATGTTTATCCCATTAGCGACTAACTTACCTCACTGAAGAATGCTTCGTCATCGTATTTGGAGACGCCCGGCATTTCTTGAACAGAAAGCATACCGTATACTCTCTTTCTAACTTAAAAGCCATTCTGCAAGAAATCGAATGTCCATCACATTACACATTCCTTTAAACAACAGACATACTTGTTTCTTTACTTTTCTATAATTTTTATATCAAAGCCATCTCCAACTACAATATTTGCTTTAGATCTACCCTTATAGATCACTACCATTATCTTGTGAGATAACATTTTGATAATGGAGGTTCCCTGTGTTTTCATATGACTATTCTAATACTTGTAATTCACAGAAATTAAACTGTTCTAGAATAAAAGCCTTGATTTCAAAAAGTTTCAGAAATTATATATTCTGAGAATTGTGCTCATCATCGCTTTTATACTTCTACGCTTAAGTGAATTTTTAATCCAGAATGATTTATTTTAATTATCATACAACCATGAATAGAAATGAATGAATGATAATAAATTTACTTTCTCTCGTTGAACACCACAGGTCATCATGATTGGGGTCAAGATAAGAGCACTGGTGCTCGTCGTTGCCCCATGTGTCTGGAAGTGGGTCCTGTAGTAACATTGTGTATGGGTTTAGAACCAGCGTTTTATGTAGATATTGGTCCGCCAACCTTTGCATTTAACCCGTGCGGTCATATGGCAACTGAAAAAACGGTCAAGTGAGTTTTTACAATAAATTTTTCGAAATTTAAATTTTATTTTCTAAACTTAAAATACGTCGTATATATTCTTACAGATACTGGGCTAATGTTGATATACCACATGGCACAAATGGTTTTCAGGCTGTTTGTCCCTTCTGTGCGACGCCACTTGATGGCAATTCCGGTTACATTAAATTAATTTTTCAAGATAATTTAGATTAAAATATAAACAAAATACAAAAAACAATAAACAATAAACAACAACAGAATTATGTATAATAAATATAAAATCTAAACAACAACAACAACAACAGCAACAACCGCAAGTAAGTTATATTGCAAAGAAACAAACAAACAAACAAATAAAAATGAAAGAAAAAAAGTAAGAAAAGAATAATAATAAAAAAGAAAACAAATATAATCCATAGGCTTTATTTTTCTAAAAAAAACGTAATTATTATTAAAACAAATTGAAATAAAAGAATAAAAAGAAAAAATATCCAAAACAAAAGATTAAAAATAATAATAAAAAAAAATTTAAGTAATTATAATGTAACAATGAATTATTAATAACATAATACAATATTTACAAATTATTTTTTAAAATATTAAGATAATAAAACAAACAAACAAACAAACAAAAAAAGTTCTATTTATATACAATTAATAAAGCAAAAAAAAAAATGAAATTTAGAAAACAAAACAAAACAAAAACGAATAAGGAAACTAATCTAATAGGAAACAAATGCATACAACAACAATAAAAACAATACACATATACATACATACATACATAAATACACCATAGACATCTTACATTATATTTCAAAAAGAATAAAATTAAATTTAAATTTAGAAAATATTACTCTTAATAGTTTGAGTGAATTGAATTACGTTTCATACTATTGTTGAATTGTGAAAGAATTCTTTCTATACAAATGTATACGAAATACATTTCCTATCAAGTCCTTTAATAATTTTTGCATTTTCATTGTTCATCTTATTTTTAATATTAAAGCGATTAATCAAAACGAATGAATGCATTTTCTTTCACCGCATTTACACTCGCAATAGAGCTTCTGCTTTAGATGTTGGTTGTTTGGACCAGCATTACAATTTTGTTTGTTGATTTTTTATGTTACTAGAGCCATTATAACAGTTTATCCCATATTCCAAAATAATTTACTTACTCAGTATTAGTGTATCTCACTTACGAGATTCTCTTCTTCTTTTGCATGCTGTATAACTAAATCTAATTTCCAACCAAAAATTTGCTTTGAGCTCAAGAATAAAAAACTTTTTTGGTTTAGTTTTGTATTCTATTGTTATTATTACTGGAGTAGAAAGCCTAACTAAATACATTTCTGCGCATTTTTGGCAATAAAAATAATTGTTCTGGCTAAACATAAAAGCTAAGCATAAAATAATGTTACCTTGAATTTCAGCATGAAATAATTGAAATTAACAACAAAGTCTCCATTGAAATAATGATGATGTTGGATTGTGCCACAAGAGCTTTCAATTAAGCGGCATATGATGATCTTGTAGATTATAAGAGACAGTTTAAACAACGTTTAGCAACGTAGCTAAAGAGAAAATTTACGTTACAATATGTTTATAAGACTTTTATGTAATCTTTTTCATTGAATCATATTAGTACTACGCCGAAATGTATACATTTAGCACATGGAAAAATCATTTAAAATATCAGTTCAAAACTTATAATACTTTACTCCGCATTCTATTGGAAAATAAATAGAAATAAATTTAATTTTGAACTTATTTATGTAAAGTGTAAATAGAATCTTATATTCTTTTAATTTTTGATCTCTATTACCTTTAAAAATTGTTTAATTATTCCTTCTCAACATGATTATAAAGCGTATTTGATTCTAAAACTATTACGAGTAAATTTTTTGCAACGATGTTTAAGACAGAATTTTAGAACTAAGCAGATATTTTTAATTTTAATAACTTAAACGATATTCAATTATGGGTAAAACAATGTATGAATATCGAGGACTGTTAACTGAAAATTTAAATTTAAATTTATATAATTTCGTAATAAAATCCAATATCAAACCAAATAATAAATATTTTTTTCTTAATTACTTTAAATACCTGTCTTAAAATATATTTGTTGCTATTCTAAAATAGATTTCCCATTAAACATTAAACATAATTTCATACACACCCCAACACTGTCATAATATTTATAAATTGGTATTTAATTGAAATAAAATAAATTTAAAAATTAAATTTTTTGTAATTAAAAATTGTAAAAAAAGAAAATAAAGAAAATCTATTAAATTTAGATATTTTGTAGTAAAAATAACATAACATTTAAATTGATTTCAATTCATTTTGTTTTATTTTATACATATCATATACAAGAAACTTTAAAATAAAAATAAAACCTAATAAAACGAGTTTAAAAAAATGAAATCATTATGAAGAAAAAATAAAAAAAATAAAAATAAAAATAAAAACGAAATGCCTTGAAGAATTTTTTTGTACAACTCTTATGTTTGTTTCGAAGCTAGAAATGAAAGTGTAACAGTTGTTAACAAAACGGAAAAAAAATTTTTTATTTCAAAATTTTATTTACAAAATCTACCAGAAAGAATGTAAAAAAAAATTTGTTTGTTGCTATAAAAAATAATATAAAAAAAAAAATTAAAAAAAAACACACACACAATTCCCACTTACCCTTTAAAACTAAAATAAAAACCTCCTCTATTATATATGTAAAATTACAAAGAAGAAGATGAAAAAATGAGAAAGAGTGTGTAAAACCAAATATTTTTTTCTGTCTGCTGCTATTAATTAAATTAAAGTATTAAATGAATGTTATTTAAAGAAAATAATAATAATAATAATAATAATAAAACGAAACAAAAAACAAAACTTAAAAAACTTAATAAGAATTTATCTAAATTTTGCAAACAACAAAGAATGAAAACAAACAAACTTGAAAACTTTAAACGAAATGACAAAAAAGAAACCAACACAAATGATAAGCAAACTAAGAATTTGATTTAAAATGAAACAGGCGTATTATACTTTTTACTCGTATATACATACATACATATTTCTATAATATATTTTTTAAATTAGCATGATTTAAATTAAATTATATCATACAACACATTTAATCATTTCATTTCAAATACGTTTCCAAAATTATTTTTTAAGCAGAATTTTTAATTTTTAAATTAATTACCATATAATTTCGTTATATTGGAGTATTACGGATTCAGTTTTGTTTGAATTAGTGAACTACAGTTCGGATTACAGTTAGTTGCTTAACGCTTTACATTATTTTCTTTGACTTGATATTTCCAATAACAATTGGAAACCTATATTTTGACTTGAAGATGCCAAGTTGAATTGCATTTTCTTCACAGAATTTAAAAGCGTATTCGCTTTCTTTAGCGGTTAGATAACTTAATTCAGAAATGCCGAAGTAAAAGGAGAAAAAGCAGAGTGAATGCTATTCATTTACTAATAATACATTTTGTCGTCTGTTTCTTAGGTGAACAAGTGGTATGTGTTCTTCATATCGGCGATTTACCTGAAAATAAAACTTTGTTTTCTAATGCTTTTTTTCTGTGCAGCCCAATTTCATTTGTTTGTAAAAGATTTTGTTTCCAATATTTATTTCTTGTTCAAGTATTCAATAATTTTTATCGTAGCTTTGCCTCTCAGGTGAACAGTCACGAGGTCTTGTTATAGGAATTCACTTTTAAGCTTTGGCTATAACCTGATACAATTATTTTTGTAATATTTTGCCATTTTTTACCAATGAAAATGATTTCCCTTTTACAAATTTTAAAGCATTTCTTTATAACTTCTCAAAGGAAATGTGTGTAGAAAGATGCATAAGTAATGTCCGGAATGTAGAGATCAAAATTCAAAAATATCCAAAATATTAAACTGTACGCGTTATTGTATGCAATCGGGATTATAAAGAGACTGAACGTAATGCACTTTATCAAATTTGTTTTTTTTTTTAATTTTCAAATAATAATTTGTTTTCTTTTTTTCATTTTTATTTTTAATATTACTTTTTGAAAACTCTGTTGAGTAAAAATCAAACAAAAAAAGAAAGAAAAATTATTTAACATTTTTTTTATTTATTATTATTATTTATTGTAATAATTTGCCTTAAATCTTTAAAAAGTTTTTACTTCAATTACAAAGAACGGAGAAAAAGAGAAGAAAAATTATAGTATTTAGTTTTTAAGTTTTTGTTTTATTTTATTTTTTATCACACTATTATTATTAATGAAAAATATTCTAATTATGTATGTATCTATTATTATAATATTATTTTATTTATATTAAAATTATTATTTATGCATAACATGAAGCGATTATTATTCAATTTTACCAATTTATTGTTTACAATTGACAGATTTTTTTTGAGAAAATCTTTTTTCTTTTTCTTTCAAATCGTTTAAAAAATTTTAAAGTAATGCTTTAGCAAACTTATTTCTGTCAATTGAAATTTCTTTTACCCCTTTTGATTATTTTAAGTGAAAAGAAAAAGAAATTATGTAATGAAAACATATTTCAATACAATAAATAAATTATTATGAATTAAACTGAATAATTTAGATCTGAAATCCGATTATATATAAATATATGAAAATATACAAAAAATAAAAACAATTATAAAATAAAATAAACAAAACAAATGAAAATTAATAAAAGAAAAAAAAAAACATCCTTATAATTAAAATATCGTTAGTAATAGTGATTGTAATTAAATAATATAATTATAATAATAATATAAATTAAATATAATAATTATGGAATTATAAATTAAAGATCAAATGAACTGAAATAAAGTAATAAAACAAAATATATTATTAAAAAAAAATAAAATAAATATTAACCACTGCGTTTTCATTAATCACATTTACATAGCAAAGTAATTTGTTAAGTTTGAACAATACATCTAGAAATAAATAAGTAACACATAGAATTGCAACTTCGCCATATGTGTTGTAAATAATTGCCATAAAATTATCACTTAGCAATAATACAATTTGATAAAGATATTCTTATACATCAGATGTTAAGGCTTAACTAACATGTATTTTCCAATCAGATTTAAGTTTTTAATTACATATACCTGCAGGAAATCGATAGAAAAGATTTCGAGGATTTTAAAATCGGTAATAGGATCTATTGTTGCCTAGTTCGATCATATGATCAAGGTTTTGCAATACAGAACTGGGCAAAGTGAAACTGATTTGTTTAAAAAGCAATTGGTTACAGAGGAATAATTTATGTACAGTATTGTTGCAGTGCAAAAAGTTAGCGACAGACCCTATATTTAAAACCTTGATAAGATTCTGACAAGGGAAATCAGAGAAGCACTCACAATCAATTAAAGAATGGCAGCGCAAGTGGGAGACGCATCACAACGGTTGAAACAGATTTTGCTAGTTTGACAATCCTTGGCCGATGAGTGATCGGGTCGTTCCGGAGCTTAGATTCGATTGTAGTGGAAACGTACGCTCTTGTAATTTGTTCAGAATGTGGACTACGATACCATACGACGAACTATATTATTATCTTATTATTGGGAGCTGAAAAACCTACCTTTCAGTTTGGAAAACAAATTAAATTCTGTTGGACTGCTAAAGCGACTAAGGCGCTGCCTGTTATCACAAATATATATTTCGAAAGACGATCAGATAACCTATGTATTTTGAACTTGAAATAGCATAGAATACCTAAAATCAAGGTTACTCTACCACATATGAATTCAATTATATTTGAGTTGCTCTGTGTCCTAAGGAATGTTTTAGTAGCATACAGTTAGGCGCTAATTAAACAAATGTTAATACTAGGATACTCACAGTTTGCCTTTACTTAGTTGGCAGGGCATAGCTTTTGATATTTTTAAATAAAAAAATTTTTTGGATTTTATTTTTTAATAATTTCTTTTTTTTTAGTTTCATTAGTTGAAAACAATGTTTTTTTTTTATTTTTTGGTTTTTTGTTGAATTTTGTATTTTATTAATTCTTATTTCAAATTTGTTCATCTGAATTGTTCTTATTTGTCTTTTCACGTTGAAAATTTCTGTTGAATTTTTCTTGTAGGTTTGGTTTTATGGCTTAATTTGAATATGAATGAACAATTCTAAAGATTTTGTTTTGTTTTAAATTCATTGTTGTTTTTGTTTGGTATTTTTCGATTTAATAAATTTAAATTTATAAATGATTTATGAAAAAATGTTTATATGCAATGTTAATTCATTATTTATTTATTTCGTTTTTTTTTTTGTTTAATAATAATAAATAATTGTTTTGTATGTAATTTATTTATTTATAAACAATTATTGTCAATTTAATTTCATACAGAATTAAATCGTTTCTTGATAATATTGTCTCCTTATTTTTTTGGTATTTAAAGATTAATTTTCCAAAGTTTTTAACGTTTTTTGTTCATAATTATTTTCAAACACTTGAGTTTTTAATTTTGTTATAAAGATTTCAATTTTTATAAATTAGAAAAAAAAAACTAAAAGAAAAATTTTTAATTAATAGAAACCATTACAAAAGCGAAGCTTTCAAAAACTTTTTAACAAAATTAATGTTCGTATATGAATGTGAATACAAAAAAATAATTATAATTTTTAAAGTTAATTAAATTAATACAATACAAGACGTTTAATAATGTTTTTTCTTTTTAATTTATTTTTTAGTTTTTTATTTTGAAATTTTATTCACATTTGAGTATGACTGAGTATTGAGTGTTAAGGTGAATTGAATGTGAAATATGCCTCTATCTAAAAGATTTCTCTGCTTTCTTTGTTTTTTTTTATTTTTTTTTTTCGTATTTTTTAATAAGTTTTACTAACTTATATCGTATATAGAAGTTTTCAATAAGATTTTGTTTTTTTTTTAATTAATTTTTACGTATTTTTTTATTTGTTGTTGTTTATTTAATTAAATTTTATTTTATTTTTTTTTTGTATTTAGCAAATAGAACATTTAGTTTTATATACAAATATTATATAAAAAAGAAAACATTTTACAATTTTAAGTCTAAATTAATGAGAGAAAAAGTTATACAAAAAGAATGCAACAAAATTCTTAAGAATAATCACGAATTTGTCTTTTGTTGGAAATTATTCGATTCAAAGATCGATCTTGTCTTGATTTACTAATATTTTTTATTGTATCTTGGGACGCTTTAATAGATATTGCTATCATAATGGACTAACATATATGCCTAATTGAGCTTTGATTTAACAAAATAGCTATACCCTCTGAACCTATCCCGAGTAAAAGCAATGCTGAAATGGCTAGAAGAAGATGGAGGCTACAGATAGACAGTATGTGTTGATACTTAGTGGCGTTTGTAAATAGGAAGATGGAAAAGAAGGTTTATTATTGACTCATTAAAGACAAAAAGCATTTGTTTCAATTAGCAATTGATAAATAAATTCACTAAGGGTACAGTTTTGCGGCATATAACATACAATGTTATATACGTGTAGATTCTATATTTGAGCAGCTTTAAGATGTGTTTGATGCTCCAAATGCCCCACTTGCTTTTCAATGGCGTCCTTAATATTCCTACACTTTTATCGCCATATTCGAAGTTCTTAAATTTCTTACACACGCTTCGTAAGAATACAAAACGGATATTCAGGTCTGAGGTCGCAGATGTATTTATCATTGTTGGAATAGATTATTAGTTGGAGCACTGATTATTCAGTACCCAACAACTATTCAAAAATAATTTTCTTATTATGAACACAAGCAATTTGGGTTCAAACACAACATTCTAGAAAGTGAGCAAGAGTTGGATTCAATTAGCCAAGTTTCACTGACGCCGTTGTTTCTAGACAACGACACATGGACATGGATTTGCTGCAATAAATTAGTAGTCTTCTTAGTTGAAAGTCTTAAAGTGCTTCTTAAAGTAACGAAAATAAATAAATAAATTAAAAAGAAAAATTTACTTAAAATTCCTTTTTTTTTTTCAAAAGTTTGACAAGCTGTGATTATCCTTACTGCGTTTCTGTCATTGTGAGTGATGCAAATGTAGCATTTTATTTAATATCTTTAATTATTGATTTTGTGCGTTTAGTTGTAGCATTAGCATGTTTGTTTTAATTTCTGTTTTTAAATATTTCAACTGATTGATGGTTTTAAAATTATTCTCAATTTTTTTCTTTTCATTTTTAATTTTTTCTATTTTATTTCACTTTCTTTTTTTTTTTTTTTTTGTTTAAATAAAACTTAAAAGAGAAAGCTGTTTTGGTGAGTTACTGTCGCAGAAAATCGATGGACAGTGAGTGAGGAAAAGAAAGCACAAAAATTCAATTCAATTCAATTCAATTAAATGAGAATAATTTTTTAATTAATTTATAAATTTTCATGTGCAAGATGATTATTTTAATTGTTTTTATATTTTATTGTAATTATTTTAATACAATATTATTAAATTTATTAAAAAAAAAGAGTGTTTGTGCTCTTTTAACATGTTTTTTGTTTTTATTATTAGTTTTCTAAAAAAAATGTTTATCTAAAACAAGTACAAATAGTTAATTACGTTACGTAAACTTTACAAACTAATTTTTTATTTTTTATTTTTTAATTTTTATTTTATTTTAAATTTTTAATAATATAACATTTCCATTGTTTTGTTGCTTTTTTGTCTTTAAATTGTTTTAACATTTTGTTTTAAATTTTTATTGTTCTTGTTACCTTCGTTATTGTCACTTCACATTCAAAACATTGTTTTTTTTTTTTAATTATTTTTAAAAAGTTTTAAATAATTATGTTCTAACCATCATCAATATTAGCATTTTCCAAAAATATTGTTTAAAACAAATTAAAAATAAAGAAAAAGAGTTTTTTTCTGGTTTCATAGTCACACTAAATAGTATATTGCGCGCCTATTCAAGATTCAAGATTTTGTAAATATTTGCCTGGATTTTAAATAAATTTTGGGCAAAATGTTAAATAAATAAAAAGAAGAAAATATTTTAAAAGCATAAATTCACTGGTCTAAACTGATGTTATGTAACAAAAAAATTTCGGCAAAAATAAATTACACTCAAGCCTGTATTGCTCCTTCGTGCATGTTCCTTAAATTCTACTTTGAGACATCTCGACAGCGTACAGGAGGGGGCAGAAGTGCTCATTAATGACATTAGACTACTTAACTCTATTGATGCTTTAGAGCTTTGACTTGTATTTCACTGTCTTACCGTTATTTCAACTAAACGTGGTGGAGAAAATAAGAAAATCTCATAAATTGCCTCACCATTGATAAGACTTAAAGAAAGGAACTAAATTATATGACAGGATTTTATTTGATCAAAGTGGACAAGCGATCATTTAATAAGCAATAATACTCAATAGAAAGGCCATTAAATTTCCGGATTAGATTCTGAAATGAGATTGGCAAGTATGGTCTTCTTAAAATTAATTTATTTTTAAAGCATGTAAGGTTTCATGATTCTTATGCAGTAAAATTTTGTTAAATTAGGAGCCACACCAGCTTAAATTTACTACAGCTTGATCTAAATGCATGGGACTGTTTTAAGACAACTGGGATAACACATACATAATTGGTTATTATAACCCTTCAGTCAGTATTACGACCAAGCTTCTCACATCAATTATGTGGTGTGTGTTATTTTTATACCTGACAGATTTTGAGAAACTTTTGCCAGAAATCTGCTGCGAGGAAGTTACCGAAGAAATATTTTTTCATATTTTTGCTTTGATGCCTGACCTGGGATTTGAACGGCGGCCTTACGTCTAATAAGCCAACACACTAGATACTAGACTACGGTGACTTCTGGAATAATAGGGAATGAAATAATTCATAAGGTTTCATAACAATAGAGAACTGAAGACGAACAATTCTGTTGACTGGACTTTTAAATTAAATTTACAATTGAAAAGCTGAAAAACACTTATTGTAGTTGTATGACACATGCGATTTGTATGCATGCAGCTTGTAATTCAAGGCTTCTGTGAAGATGTCCTGTTTAAGAGTAGGAAAAGATTTCTAATATAAGATATGAAATCATAAAAACGAATTGTGTTAACTTATCAGCGGTATAAGTCAAGAAGTTATTAGTGAGGCCAACACATTTATCTTATGGTAAGGGAAACTATCAGCCTCTGCAAATTAAAGTTTGAGCCACATTAAGAAGTAATACAAGCGTACATAGACCAGGTGTATATTATGTATTTGCCTCTGCAGAGGGGGTATAAAAGTGTACATTTTTGTTAATAATTGTTTGATTATGTTAAACAAAAATAATTTTAATAAGTTTTTGTTTTAAGTATATTCACATACATTTATTGTACAATACATTTAAACAATTATTTATTCATTTATTTATTTATTTATTTATGTACAGTTTATAAAATGTATTCTTCGAAATTTTTATTTCTATAAAGAGAGAGGGAGAGAGAGAAAATGTTTTATTGTCACATTTACAAGATGAAAATTTAATTTCAAAAAGGAAATTCAATTGAAGAATTATTTCTAAGAACATAATCTTTAAGAAATTTTTTTTTTTATTTTTTTTTTGTTCATATTTTTGTTTAATGGTAATAATAATAATAATAATAATAATAATAATAATAGTAATGATGATATATTCATTTATTAGATAAAGAGCGTATTAAGAGGAGTATTTTTTTTTGAAAATTTAATTTTTAAAGAGAGTTTTCTTTTTGTTTTTATTTAACATAATTTTACTTCTTACATAATTGAGCACATTTTTAATAAATTTTTTTTTTTAATTATTTTTTATTTTGTTTTATTATTGTCTTTAAATTACAATTGTTTTTGCTTTAGTATGTTATTGTTAAATTTAAGTTTTTATTGTCTTTGTAATAATAATGAAATGTTTATATGTAAAGATATGCATGTTTTAATGATTTCATGATATTAATTACATATTCATTCATTCATAAAATGTTTAATGTTTAATGTTTAATAATTTTATTTATTATTTTATTAATTAATGAATTTTACATACAATTGTATATGAGAGTCCACTAATTGTAATTGTAATTGTATTATTGTCTGTCAGTTTTCTTTACATTTCATGTACTTTCATGAGGTTCCATTTACAAAAAGGAAATTCAATTGAAGAATTATTTCTAAGAACATAATCTTTAAGAAATTTTTTTTTTTATTTTTTTTTTGTTCATATTTTTGTTAATGGTAATAATAATAATAATAATAATAATAATAATAATAGTAATGAGTGATATTTCATTTATTAGATAAAGAGCGTATTAAGAGGAGTTTTTTTTTTGAAAATTAATTTTTAAAGAGAGTTTTCTTTTTGTTTTTATTTAACATAATTTTACTTCTTACATAATTGAGCACATTTTTAATAAATTTTTTTTTTTAATTATTTTTTATTTGTTTTATTATTGTCTTTAAATTACAATTGTTTTTGCTTTTAGTATTTATTGTTAAATTTAAGTTTTTATTGTCTTTGTAATAATAATGAAATGTTTATATGTAAAGATATGCATGTTTTAATGATTTCATGATATTAATTACATATTCATTCATTCATAAAATGTTTAATGTTTAATGTTTAATAATTTTATTTAATTATTTTATTAATTAATGAATTTTACATACAATTGTTATGAGAGTCCACTAATTGTAATTGTAATTGTATTATTGTCTGTCAGTTTTCTTTACATTTCATGTACTTTCATGAGTTCTTTTGTTTCTTTGTTTCTTTATTATTTTTTTTGTTGTTGTTGAATTGAAATTGTATTTACAAAAAAAAAAACAATAAATTTTATGTAAATATTTTACAATTATTTTGTAATTTAATAAATTTTTAAAAATGATTATTTATTTTAGTATTTTTTTTTCTGTTCAATTACTAATACATCATATTTAATTAATTTAAACATTTCATTTTCTTTTTTATATATGTAAAAAACAATTAAATATTGTATAATATATATTAATTTATATTCATATTTTCTTTATATTTATATAAAAAAACATTAAATATGAAAAAGAAATAATAATTAAACAATAACTTACATGCTGAAGTTTACAATTATTTAAAAGAAAAAAATCAAAAAAATTACAAAAAATTAACGTAAAAATATGTGAAAAATTATAACATTAACATTAAATATCAATAATAAGTATTAAAAAGCCCTCATTACAAAATTCTAAATAGAGAATTACAATTACAACGACAGAACTGCACAACCGCAGGTACTTTAAGGAATTGTTAGAAAAAAAAATTAATAAGTAACCACAATGTAACAAATAAAATAATTTTAATTTTTTATAATCTTATCGAATCCTGTAATCTGTATTTAAAAGCATTTCTAGATCTTAACTTTTGTCTTTAAGTTAGTTCTGTACATCCCAGAGAAAAAGGTTGGACAGTTGCAGGCAGGTCTAAATAGTGTTCAACTCCTTCTATTCTTTATATACCCTACAGTAGTCCGGCTGGGGTCAATCGCAGATCTCTGTCACCGACCTAACATTACAATGTACAATAAGAAACACTCTCTCAATCTCACGCTGAACTTATTAAGCCCCAGCAGAAAGCCCATTTATGGCCTATATGTGATA
This sequence comes from Sarcophaga bullata, assembly GCA_005959815.1. Classification (NCBI taxonomy): domain Eukaryota; kingdom Metazoa; phylum Arthropoda; class Insecta; order Diptera; family Sarcophagidae; genus Sarcophaga; species Sarcophaga bullata. The sequence goes on from QOCX01000007.1 coordinate 1,095,445, forward strand.
ATAAAAAGCGAATACAATTAGCATTCGTGAAACTGCGACTCAAGGTTGATTTAGAAACTTTTACGACCGAAAAATCTTACTAATGACTTTGAATTATCCTCAATGTTTCAAAAGTTTTTTTTCGATGCTATAATGGTATAAGTGTTTACGAGTTTAGTAAGTTTGTTGCAGATAAGTTTACCTCATACTGTGCTCCATTTTTTCTAAGGAGACGAAAGTTCCTGTCGCATATTTCGTAAATTCGTAAATTCGTAAATTTACCTTCACATATGCTGTCCCCACAATGCGTCTTACAATGTAAATCCATTCAAATTTAATGTCCTTAAACATTTCGGTTTTTTCCCCTCCTGCAAATCCTACACCAAAGTTTTCTATTTCAAACAAAATACTCTGCTCTACTGGAGACGGTATCCCAAGTTTTGGTCACAAAGACGAAATGAATTTGTTTTATTATTTAATAGATAAGCTTTTTGGTTCAGTTACGAATTTGAGACTCTGGGTTCACGAAAGATTTAAGACTTACTGAAAGTATAAATCATTTTGCAATGCCTTAAATTAATAACAAAATAAAATAAATCGAATTTAAAGCAAAATGGAATGAAATGGCCTTTAATATAAAAAATCCTTTACTAAATTTCTGAAACATTATAGCTAAAGAATATAAGGGTTTAAGGTAATGATAAATCCTTCAATTATTATAGGCTATATTTAACTCAGGTTTAAGATATGATAACATAGATACTAAAATATTATAAAAATAGTACTTAAATAGATGCTTTTATTGTTTCAAAAATGTTCTTCTAAGATTATAGCTACTCTTTATGTTTCTCTGTGTTATGTATGTGTGTGGTCTTGCAGTTTTGTCGCTCTCATTGTAATTGCATACTAATTGTGCATTTTCTTAGTACTTTTTTTTTGTTTTTTTTCAAGAGTTTTTAATATTTTTTTATTTTTTTTTTTTTTTGTATGTTTTTGTTTTTGTTATTTTGTATCAGAATAAAACTGATCTTAAAAATTATTGTCAAGATATGTTTTTTTCTAGATGATATTTTAGCCTGGTTGTTTTCAATTATTTGTATGGAAATAATTTTCTTTTTTTAGTTTTGGTTTGCATGGTTGCATGGTTTGTAATTCGTTTGTTTTGCTCTTTTTTCCTTCTATTTTTTTTTTTTTTTTTTTTTTTTTTTGAGAATAAAAATAAAAATAATTTATCAGAGATTTTCTTCTTCCTTTCATTTAAATTAAAAATATTTAATTCTGTTAAATGATATGCGATTAAAATTCTTTATAACGATGGTATTTTGTTAAGTATTAAGTTGAAGGTTAGACTGTAGGGATATACATACATATTCATTTTAATTGTTTATTTATTTATTTTTTTTTTAATTTATATGTTCATTTAATTTAAATAATTTCGATTTAAAGTTTCAAAATGTTTCAAATTCTTCCTAAAAATCTAATAATTGATGCGAGTTTCTTGTTTAAGTATTTAATTTCTCTTTTTTTATTTTTTGCTCGTAATTTTTTGCTTTTGATCCTAAGATGATTTATGTTTTTTTTTATTATTGTGTTAATTAAATTGTAATTTATTTGATTTTCTATCTAATTTTATAGTTTTTTTGCATCTTTTTTTCTTTCTTTCATTCATTTTTATGGAGATTATATTCTCAAGAATAACACAGGCTGTTCTTCAAAACAAAAAAAAACAAAAAAAAAACGAAACAGAAAAGAAATCTCTGATTAAATTAATTTTAATTTTAATTTGTATGGAATTTGTTTTTAAAATTTTTGAATTTTATTTAATTACTATCAGGCAATCAATAAGATTTGCGTAAAAGTCTTTCTTACAACCAGGCTAACAATTATTGTCAATAGACAGTTTATTGCTGTATAGGTAACGGAGGACTGATGTATTATATTGCCGGCCGATTCTCTATTATTGATGACATTTATCTTCCAGCCCAAATTATTGTGTGTGAAACACTGTCATTGCAATTCAAAATCAAATTTGTTAAGTTACCGAAGCAAGATACAAAAGAAAAGTGGAATCTTACCTGATAATAGAGGACATCGGGTGCATCCATGGGCACCGTCCAGTTCAGATAACCGGGTTCGCCCTCTTCACACAATAGTATCAAGGTTTTCATATACTCCTCGAATGTTTCAGTTTCTGCCGAGCGGTCTATGCTCTTGTGCGTCCACTCGCAATAGCGACCAGCTTTAACGAAACAAAAAACAAACGAAATTAAAACAAGTTAAAGAATATCGATTTTAAACAATTTCAACTTTTCATAGCTTCTTAAAGCTTACCTGCAGTGGGTATGGGACTACCATCTTCATCGTATTCAACTCCTGCATAAACTTTTTGTTTCGTCAATTCCAAGCCATTCTTTTGGCCAATGCCTCCCTCCGGGGAGTCGGTAATATAAAATGGATGGTATCTGTTCAAATACAACAACACATTATTGTTTTTATTAACAACAACAAAATAAAAAAAAAGGAAAACACTTGATATGCACCTAGCAGGTTGACTTGGATTATCACCACCTTCCACAAAGAACTCATAGGTTTTACCACGTTCCACAGTAATTTCGGGTATAAGCAAATCGTTAATATACCAAGCAATGCCCCACGAAGGCACACCTGTTATGGGTGTATAGCCACGTTTGCCACCGGTAGGACCTATTCTGGCGGTGAAAGTATTTTCATTATCGATTTTACGCGTAGGCCAGGCCATAGGACCACTTTCATCTTTGACGCTGTAAAGTGAGGTCTTGCAGGTGTTGTCATTCTAAATAACAGACGATAAAATATGGTTTATTGATATTTTTTTTAAAAGCAAGAGAGAGCGAGATAGATAGAGATAGCAAAAGAGAGTGAAAGGATGTTACCCTTGAAGAGAAATTAATTCGTATGTCATCGACATTATGATCACTGGCGGTATGTGAATGAGCATTGGCTTCTTTGCGGCTATTCAAAGGACCAATGGCCGCTATAACGGAGACTTCACGATCTGTTGGTATGGGTGCATCATATATGGCCTCATTTGTTTGCAGTAGACGTTTATAACGAATGGTAGTTACACCATTCTTACGATCACCACTCACTGAAAATAGAAAAGAAAGAAAGGAAAATAAAAACGGGTTTTCATTGATTTCAATTATCGAAGTATCTTCTGTACTTACAAACCACAACATCATTGCGTGCGCCTATTCTTTCATCGGGACAGGCGCCATTTTGGCCATCACATTGTGATAAATCAGAGAGGAAATAGTCCTCTGCACGGAACACTCTGGCTGTGGTATCATAGAAGGCCACGACCACGTCAGCCTGTGACATTTGTGCTCTGCCATTGGCCCCCGATAAACCAAAGGCCATATACTGATCCTCGTTAATGCGACCAAACAGATCGATTTGTATGTATTCACCCTGTAATTCCCATTTCACTTGCAGTTTATTGGGCAACAGTTCACGGCAGTTGGAATATGTAGGACGTGGTGTGGTTGTAGTCTATAAAATCAAAAAACAACCACATTAACTAAGTTAAGGACCGATCACCAAAAACGAATTGAAATTTGAAATGAATTTAGTTTGAAAAAAAAAATTTTTTTATTTTTTTTAACTTTTTGAGGGGAATTTCGAGGTGTCAGTCATGTTTGTTGGATATTTTAAATGAGTTTCTATTTGAATATGTATGTATGCCATGTACAAGTATTTGTTGTTGCTGATGAATGATGTTGTAAATTGTATAACTATTTCACTAGTACTTACAGGAGAATACCACCATGGAGGCTAATGAGTTTTAAAGAATTTTTTTTTTTTTGTTTTTGGTTTACGATTTTTTTTTTTTTTTTTTTTTTTTGGTGACAAAAGATAAAAATACACAATGTTTCGTTATGAAATGCAGTAAATGTTTGAAATGATTTTTTCAAAGAAAATTAAACAAAAAATAAAAAATAAAAAAAAAAACAAAAAAAAATCAAAATATTTACAAAAAATTCTTTCGCTTCGTTTTAAATTTTTTTTTTTAGGGATTTAAGGTTTAACAAATAACGTCAACTAAAGCAGTAACGGGCACTAAATTTTTAGACCGCCTCACTCACTCAATGGGCCATTATTAGCTACAGCCTTTGGCTATACAAATTTCAATTACCGTTGTTTTATTTCTTTTCCTTTTCATTTCACAGATAAAATTAAAAAATACAACGTAGATAGTGTGACTAGGCCGTAATCCTAGTTAATGTCCAATTAAGTAAGTAAGTGGATACGTGAGAATGTCAGTTTTATATCGGAATTAAAAAACTATTGTAGTTTGTCCTCAAACAATTTCCAGATTTATTAACGAAAATACTTTTTAGCAACCTTTTGCATTTGCTCGTTGCAAATTGTCATAGGTTTGCTATCCATGAACCTTTCCGTAGTCCTTTCCGTAGACAATGTTGTAGAGTACTTTTTTATTTAAAATTTTTTTCCTAACGTAAATGTAACGTAAAATTTTAATTTAAAGCAGCTCTAGGGGCATTGCTATAAAATGTACAGGATAATGAAATCTATTTGGGGGAGAAGGTAAAATTCTAAGCAATTATTATTATTTTTGGTTTTTTTATATTGCAACGTTTTTAGGTGAGACGGTCTACAAAAACAAATTTTGCAAGTTTTAACTAAATGAACGAATAAATATTTGTTGTTGTTTGTTTGTTTTTGTCATGTTGTTACGTCTACTTACGGTTATTTTAGTTTGGCCCAAAGCTGGCGGTACATCCAAATCTTTGGGTATAAAAACATGACCGAAATTGTGACGAAATTCGACACACCAAACCGACAACCAGTCAATGTCGTAAACAGTCAGAGAGCCGGGTAATTGAATTTCAATATCTTCTCCCTGATAGCCACGTAAAGGTTCCAAGGAACCAATTTCATTTGGTACCTAAAATAAAACGTCATAAAACAATACAATATTAATTATCCAGACAAAACAAATACGAAATGAATGAAGTAAAGACCCATTTTAATTGGTACCTTAATACCCATTATATTCGGCTCTGTACCATTGCCCACCCAAAAGTAGGCATCTGGTCCAGCGCCATCATAATGCAAGTTGGGTATGTAAAATGTCTTCGCATCCAATACACTAATATTGCTCGATCTCAGGCCATGTGCCAAACGCTTGAATTCAGGTAAAACGCGTGGCTTTGGAACATCTAAGCCCGGTGGGATAAACACTTCACCGAAATCAACCTGAAAATATAAAAAAAAAATTTGATGGTCTTTTTTATCAAAAGGATTTTTATTGTGCATTATTTCCTTTTTAAAATTAAAAAATACGCTGACGCTCTTTAATTAAAACAAATAATGATTGTTTAACTATATAAACGAAGAAATAAAATGAAATAAATAGAGAAGAAATAAAGAAATAAAGAAACATTAAAAAATGAAGTTTTTAATGAACTCTAAAGATTTATGTGTACATAGCAGATATAAATACTTTCATACCTATACATACGTACATACGTATGTACGCATATTTAAATACAGACTCGGTAAACATTATAATGTATAGAAACTTAAAGTAAATATAAACACCATTTCCTGAAGTAAACACTTTTAGTGGGAGTTGTTCATATTCGTGTTTGGCGACCAAAAAATTGCAAAGATTTGTTAATGAACTACCACAAGATATTTTTTGCATTATTATATTATCATATAAAGGATTCAGTGTAAAACTTCACTGATTGATCCAAACAGAATGCAACCTTTGGTTGCGGAATTTACTCAGAATCAATCATTACAATCCATTATAGAAGGCTGCCGAATCAGAGGCTTTTAAAGCAGAATTGTCGGTAATACAGGCTTAGGTAAAAATGATTGGTGCCGCAAATATCCCCAAGCGGAACATCATCAGACTGTTCGATAGTCAGGCGCCTATCAGGGCATCGAGTTCAAACGTTAGGAACTCCATGACGGTGTACAGTTGTCGTAAAACAGGATAGCGGGGCGATATGGAATCCGTATCTTGATGTTACCGCAACACAATAATATTCCGGGCAACTGTAGCGTGGCACAATTATCGAAATCTTCTTCTCAACTTTGGGATTCCCTCTGGGTACTTGTAACCCTATTATTAACATTGAGGTTACTGATTCCATCAATCACAGATAGACGGTTTCAGACACGGGCAGCACGGCGCAGAAAATCTGGGCAAGTTTAGGACGAGGACACACGACAAATTTGCTTAGACTTCAAAGAAGAACGTTCAGCGAGATTGTCGGGATCATAATAGGGCATTTTATTATTTCATACATGCGAGTCACATTGCTCTGGGACACCTTGCAAATGATGAGGAAGAATATGAAATTGCTTCACCTGTTCGGATCATAATACGGCATTTCATTATTTCATACATGCGAGGCGCATTGCTGTGGGACACCTTGCAAATGATGAGGAAGAATATGAAATTGCTTCACCTGCTCAGATCATGTCAAAAGAGAAAGACGCATCTCAGTGCCTTTCTTGTTATAGATGTCCTAAATGATGTTTTTTCTCAGTTACTACTGCTTAGTGCTTTAAGAATTCTTTCTCCAAATTATGTAAGGATAATTTCCTTAATATTATACTCTTTTATACAACAGCAAGACACACAAAGTGATCGAAATTATAGAAGACTTCTTTCTGATCTCCATCTTTTGTAAAGATTAAGTCGAGCACAGCTTCTCATAATGGCAATTAAAAAATGAGTATTAGAAACGCTTCAAAGATTTAATTCTAGTAATGTGCCCAATTTCTCTATGGTAATAGTCATGTAAACATAATAAATAATATTCTATCAGAAGTAAGTTTTTTATTTAATTTTAATGCAAAAATGATTTTAAATTAACAGCGGCAATAAGATTCGCAATCAGTTCTAAACGTAACAGTAAATTTGAAAATTTCATTTCTTTCTTAAAAATTTATTCACAAAGGAAATGGTGCGAATACATACAAATAAATAAATACAAAAAAATACTTGCATACATACACAAAGATTTAAGTATTTGTATATTTATAACCCATACATACATACATACATACATACACAAATATCTGTATATAACTCTAATTACGATTATATACGCAATTGTACACAAACTCACACACGTTTATGTATGTATGAATGTAAGCATATCTCTTATACATTTAAAGATTTTCATTTATTTTTATTTTTTTTTTGTTTCTTCTATTTTTTTTTTGTTTGTTTTATTTGTTTTGTTTGTATTAAAAACTCACTCGCATTAATATTTGTAGGAGAATAAACTTGAATGGATTCAAGGAGAAACTAGAACTGAAATGAAAATAAAAACAAAACCTAGTGCGCGCGCAATTTTCTAAATGAGAGTAGGGGAGCGAGCATATTTTAAACAAAATTTTAAATACTCATCGTATACCTATCTATGTATCTATGTATGTTGTATATGATTACACTAATACTATAAAAACAAAAAAAGGAAACAGTTTTCTTTGCATTTTTTGTTTGTTTGTTGTGATTTCATTTGAAAAAGAAAAGCTTTTACTCTGTTACACATTTTATACGTATGCATGTGTTTGTGTTTGTGTTTGGTTTTTCTTCTGTTCATATTCAACACTAATGGTGAATTTGAATGAACTGTAACGCTCTCTATACTTATGTATGTGTCTTTGCGTTTGTGTACATAAGAATAGCAGCAGTGTAAAGGAATTACAAGAGTTCTTTTATTTTTAGCTCTTCTCTTCGTATACTTCATGTTGCTCTTGTTATAAATTGTGCCCCAGTGTATTGGCTATGTATGAGTATGTATGGGTTTTAATAGTATTTTTTTCGTTTCGTTTTGTTTCGTTTCGTTTTTTTTTTGTTTTTATTTTTGTCAAGTGTATACGTTGTTATATGACCATTTATTTTCAATATATATATATATATACAGTATAGTATTATGTATATGTATGTATATGGAGTATTTGCGTGTGTGTGTTTGTGTACACTCTCTTTTTGCTCAAGCACTTATTTGTGAGTAGCACTTGTATTAATCAAAAATGTCTGCCGTAAATGTTATTATTACTACACAGTGTTGTTATAATAAGACTACGATGTCTATGAGACGCCATCTTTAAAATATTTCATGTATCTCTTTTTCGCTCCCTAACTATCTCTCGCTCTCTCTTTCTTTCACTCTCTAATTCTTTGTTCTACTCTTTTTATGCAAATATTCTGTCTAATTATACGTAAATAATATGCGATTTTTTTTTCTTTTTAATTTGTTTTTATTTTTTTTTTTTTTAATTTTATTTTGTTTTACTAGTTTGCTTTTTCTAAATTTTTTTTCGTTACTTTTCGTTTTTACCGTTATTTAATAATACACTCAAGTGTTGCCATTTGCTTTAAGTTTTAGTATAAAAAGGACAAAAGCACACAAATTCACACAAACAGAGAATTTAAATTTCTTAATTTTTTATACCAGTGAAGTAGAGCTCTCTGGCTTCATTTGTATGTATGCTTGCTTGTTATTGTATATGCGTTCATTTATACTTTTGTGTTTGAAATTTATTCTTCCTGTTTATGGTGTTTTTGCATGCATTTTTTAAAATCTCCGAGAAAAAGACGGTTTTTGTTGGGCGCGGTTGTGTTCTATTTTTTCTTTTCATTTCTAATCTTTCTGTTTTGTTTTTGTTATTCTTTTTTATTTAAAATATTCATATTCATTCGCATTTCATTCGCATTCAGAGATTCTATAAGTTTATTAGCACACTTGCATACACATTTTAAAGAAAACTGAAAGAGTTTTTAAATCCTTTATGAATTGAAATAAATACCGAAATTTTTAATTTTTATAAAAATATTCCAAAGACCTATTTGTGGTGCAGGTATTTTCTTAAGCAGCCTAATAATCAAAAATATACTTGATCCTGAGAAAAATCTTAAATCGATTGTTAACGACTATTGGGAAACAATATGTATCGAATAAATCTGCAAAATGTAACCGGTTTTTTCGCATTCACATTAAAACATCACCTGTGTTATTAGGATTTTTTAAATCAAATTAACTTCGAGCAAATGATGGGCCTTGTTGTATGCTATGGTTTCACGGACTATAGTTTCCCTGTTGGCTTCTGTTTCCATTCATCCACTATCGATGATATATCAAAAATATCTTCCACAGTAATCCGTTAATAATTATCCGTAATGTTTACGTATTGCTGGCCGTGTTATTCGTGGATTAAATGGTAATAGAAAAAAAGAAACGTCAGGATAAATGCATTTGCAGTAGATATTATGCTGCCCAAATATGTAGAGAATTGAACATAAATATTTAGGTTTTACGCGATTTATTTTAAATTTTAAATTATTAGTGGTTTTAGGCGTGCACGCTAGCAGACAGATTTAATATTATAACGTAAGGTACTAGTTAGAATCATTAAGGAGATGTAACTGCTCGGTTTAAGCTTAAATTTATGCTTAAATCTTGAATATCTCTTGAACGCCATTTATGAATTCGACTAATTCTCTCTTTTTTCATTGAAATTCTAGCACATTCTACCGAATGTTCGATGAGTGTTTGAGTATTCGAGGAATGTTTGTGGTCAATATATAAGCATTGATCGTTATGAACACCCAGTGAAATTGAGGTAGGCAAACCCTAGAGAATAATCTCTCACGTAAAAACTAATCTCTTGATGGTTACAACGGCTGCCCCATTACCAGTACCCAGATGCGAGTAGCCAGAATACATAAACCAGAATGCCCGGTAGGAAATATAAAACACGCTGATATTGACCGAAAGTAATGCATAAACATGCGTCCTTTATGTGAATTTTTTCTCTTAACTATTGTAAATTAGGTTATGTTAGCCCCAATTGGACATCGCTTCAAGAGCGTGAGCTATGCTTGTAGTTGGAGTCCTATAAGGTACTGATTGTCATACCGATAGTCTCTATGCCAATAGTTTTATGAAGTTGCCAACTCTATTCAATCTGGGTGCCCAAAATCTTTCTTCAGAAGTCGTTAGGTTAGGTTCAAAATAAATTTACTTCTGGTCTCTCTATATAAGTGAGTTTTTAACATCTTTACTTTGCAAATGTGACTTTGTGTGGGCGATGCTTTGTTTGCCTCTCTGCAAAGGAATGTTAATCTCTCTTATGAGTCTCATATGCAACTATGCTTTTACTTTGTTGTTACCTTCAATATCCAAGTAACGAAATCAAGGTTACTGTCAAGGGTCTCGCTGCATTCCTAATCAAATCTTAGATGTGATGTACATTTTCTTTAGAGATCTCTGTGACGTCTGTCTTTATGGCTTCTGTTTCAGTCTGACTACTTCTACAAGGATTCAACAATTCCAAAAAGATTCCGTGTCCCAAAATCTGATCATAATAATTTAAATTAATTTACCAAGAGAGAGCGCGACAATTTTATTAATGAAACTTAAAATTCAAATTAAAAATTTTTTCAAAGAGGAAAAGAAAACTAAAAAGGAACGAAAACCCATTTTAAACCTTTTTTTTCCTTTTGCTCAATACAACAAATACAATAGCATTTAAATGCAATAAAAAAATTATTATTAATGATTTTGATAACAATAATAATAACGATGACAATGATGATTATTAAGATAATGATAATAATGATGGTAATGATGATAATGAAGACCACAACAATGCGGTTGTTGTTGTTTAGCTTACCGTAAAACGTCTACACCATACTGAGAGCCATCGTATATCCTTAATCCTTTTTCCCATAGGCAGACGCAGTATGATGTCCGTACTATTGTGGGCCTTTAATATGGGGGGATCACTGTAAACAACACAAACAAAAAAAATATAAGAAAAGAAAAGAAAAGAAAAACAATTTAAAATGAAATATTAACCAAGAAAGAAATATTTCTACAGCAGAGAATATAATTTAAAATTGAATTTTTGTTTTGTTTTTTGTTATCTTTCGGCTTTTTTTTAATTTAAAGCTAAAGTTTCTGCAGTTTGTGTGTCTTAATTTCCAGAAATTAATATTTAAGGACCATAAAAGGATATGAAACAACAAGAGAGAACTGCTTAATTGCAATTTATGGCACGAACTAAAATTAATTGAAATGAAATGAAATCTGAATTCTTCTTTGTCTTTGTGTTGTTGTTTTTTTTCTTGTTTGTGTGTCTCTGTCTACCAAGTCTTTTTAAATATAATTTGAGTCAGATCTAGTGTTGCAATTGAAATACATGATATAATGACCGAAGTTGCTTCCCCTTGATAAATGAATAATTAACGAGGTTTGGCAAACATCTTGAAGTCTTACCCACCGTCAAGCAAGTCAATACAAACTAGCTGAACAGTTTGACAAGAAAAACAGGCCTAGAAATATCGGGCAATACGTTTGAATAACATATCAATGCACAGATTGAAGGCAAAGCAAACAGCTTTTGTTATCTCCGCCTTGGTATAGCTATATCAAGTTGTAGGACTAAGGTAGAAGAAGGAGAACTCTCAGTCTATCGAGAAAAATAAAAATTAGAATTTTCAAGGCCTACGTAAAATCAACACTCCTATACATGACAGTGAAACAGTGACTAACAAATACTAACAGATAGTGTATCGCGTAGCCAGCTGTCAATCGAAGGCCTTTGGAGGATATCAAATCAACCGCCTATTCATGCGGAAATTCACAGAAGGAAATGGAGACGAATCACACGCTTCGCAAAAGTCACCGGAGTATTTGTATGCAGCACTTAACGGAATATCTTAGGGCGAAGATGATACATACAGTCTATCTGTATTACAAGAAAGCGATCTATTCTAGATGGTCTGAAATTCATCACACGCGTGTTTTCCAATTAAAACATTAGCTTTGAATAAAGCTCGGTGGATTTGATGAGGAAAACTGATGAATAAAAAAAGTGTCTCGCATTTTTACTGACCAACCTGTCTTAATTTTTTACCTCCGAAATGAAAAAGAGGAGGAAAAAAATGTAGAAGGATGGGAGAGATGTATTGAAAACGAAAGTGATTTCCTATTTGTGGTTCTATCAGGGTATCTAATAAGCAGAACAGGAAGTACAAAGAATGAAAAATATTAATACTGTCTGGCAGTCAGGCACTCGGCTCTTCTGATATAAAAGAGAGGCAAGAGAAATATTTCCAAGAGTTCAACTTTAATTCGAGGAAAGAATCTTAAAATTTTAAAAAATGCTTATAAATCGATAAAAAAAAACAAAATTATATAAAAACAGTCTCTATTCACAATTTTAATCATTTTTGATGTCTCTGGAGATTCAAAAAAAGAAAAAAAAAGAAAAAGAAGTTATTTACAGAATAGGACAGAAGAATATGATAGAATATGGGAAAATAATTGAAATTAATATTGAAAAGCAGCTTAAAGGTATATAAAGTGAATGGGGAGCAGAAAGGCAGGCGAGCAGGCAGACCATGCAAGTATGTCTGTTTCATTATTATTGACATGAAACATTCAACATTCATCATCAACATCAACATCAACAGTATTAAAGATTTATTACGATATGAAGACAGAACGACAACAAAAACAAATGAAAAACAAACCATAACAACCCCTCTTTAAATAGAGTCAGACAGACAGACGGACCAGCAAATAAATATTTGTCCAAAGCATGATAATTTGCTGGTACTCAACTCAACTTGATATATTCGCCTCATATTATTTGATTAAAATGACAGATTGTATGAATGATTGTATGACTGAATGACTGTAAAATATTTTTTAATATCAATCATGGTCATACATACATATGAATGTACATACGTGAAAAAGCCCGCAGGCGAAAGTGTTCAAGACACTTGAAAATTTTATCCAAAAATATTAAAGTCAAGTTTTTGCTATATTTTTTTGTTTTTTTTTTTCATATAATAAGTACCACTTTAAATGCGTAATTTTACCCGTCAAATTTACTCCAAACTTACTTTAATGATGTACACAATTGTACACAGTAAAGCAACTAAAGTACTCACTTGGCAAAGTCAACACATACAAGAAAGACTCTAGGAGAGGAAGAACACAAGAAGGTCACTCACTCACTCACTCACTTCACTTCACTTGAAGATTTCGCCTTCAAAATGAATGAAACCACAATTAAACTCAATCATGAATCAAAGCGAAATGATTTGCGATTTTTATATCGATTGGACTGGATTTGTTTTTCGAACTTATATAGACTTGTATTGTTGTTGTGTGGGTATTGCATAAATGATACAAAAAGAGTGGTTCACAGAGTTTTTTCGAAATTTCCCATTGTTGACTTTGCACATCACTTAAAATGCCAATGATTATGAAAAGTTTTAGAAGAGCTTTCAGCAAATAAAATAAAAAACTGCGAACTACACTTGTCAAGAATTCCTTAAGTACAGCGCTTGAAATAATGAGTAATTAAAACAAAAATAATTTAAATTTCTAATAAAAACAATTTGAAAACGTAATATTAAGTCGACGTGTCCATCTCCACATCCTCATTTAAGGTAGCGTGCTGCAGAAGTTATAGTTATTGACCTGAGCACTTCCAAAAAAAGGAGAAGATTTTCAAATTAGAAAAACAAAAGAATTAAGAGACCTTGATCCCTCTTCAAATCATTCATTGAAGCAGTTTTATGCATCAATACCTTCAATCAGACAACCCAATTCGCACTCAATGACATTGATTCTTGGCAACCCTATCATACTAGAATCTCTACAGCAGATAGGTTGTTGGGTTTGACAAACCTAATTAATGAAAGTGAAAGAAGAAAGTAGTCTAGTGGGTAATGTGCTGGCTTATTAGACGTGAGGTTGTGATCCAACCCTTGCTCATCAGATATATCGAACTACACGAAATATGAAAAATATTTCTTTCGACGACTTCCTCTCAGCAGCTTTGTTTTGCTTTGTCATTGCTGCCTTTATTATAACTAATGCGCATGCAGCATTCCCAAGGCTGCAATTGCAGAATTGTTGCGCTTACTATGTTGCTTCTATTGTGTTTATAGCATAAAATGCAATTGTTGCAAGTGTTTGAATATCAGAATACCACAAACAAGTATCATAAGTAAAGCAGTTTAAGCGTATCGCCATGCTGTAGTATTCTGTTCCGTTATTAAAAAAAATTTACAGAATTATTGTTATTGTTGTTAGAGCCAGCAAACTTCCTATAATGTTCGCAGTACAACCCATGCATTAACACTACCATGCATTATAATGTGTATGCGTATATGTGTGAGAGTGTATGGATTTTATTTTCTAATTTTTATTTTACATTTCCAACTGTGTGTGTGTGTGTAAGAAGAAGTGGCATACGAGGGAAGGAGTATGAGTGACTGGAGAGTATGTAAACAAATAATGATTGTCTGTCACTTTTTGTCAATTGAGTTCGTCCTTTGGGAGGAAATTTGCAAAGTTTTGCAAAAGATTTGTTTATTTTTCTCTCTCTCACTTTTATATAATTATTTTATTGCATATGTGTGTGTGCATATGTGTGTTTAAATGTAAGAGTATCATCATCATATCAATTGTAAGTATAACGCCAATCTATGCTACTCTTCTTGTTGTTGCTGTTATTGTATTGAAGATAGTATTATTGAATGTTTGTTGTGTGATGTTTTTATTTGTGTTTGTGTTTGTTCTTATTCCTGTTTTTCTCTTCTTCTTCTTTTTATTTATTTATTTTAGTTGTTGTTGTTATATTTTCCTGTTCTTCTTATTTGATATTGAAAGGAAAAATGAAATGAAAAAACTTTTTTTTTGATATCATTTGCAACAATAACAACAACAACAACAACAACAGTAGCATTAGTACAAAATATATTCATTTCTTTCATTTTCTATGTGTGTGGGGGGTATGAGTATGAGTATGAGTATATATTTACGTTTTCTATTCGATTCTATTCTCATCATTTTTTTTTTGATTTTCTTCTTGTTTTTGTTTTTCTATTCTATTTGTTGTCTCGTGTATTATTATTATTATTGATTTCTATACAATTTTCTTTCTTTATTTCTTGATTTTATTTAGTATTTGCTAATGCTTGTTGTTGTTATTAGTACTGATGTTGTTGTTGCTTTATTGTAACACTTTTTGACATTTATTTCAGTTTCAAAGATGATACAATACAACAGCCAGAGAACAGTAGCAAGAGGAAATGGATGAGTAGCATAGAACGATACGGAGGGAGAGAGAGGATCCAAATCGTTCTTATAGAGTGAAATGTACATATTGATGCAGAGGAAAGGAACATGGAACCCGGTTTTATATTTTATTTGTTTGTTCGTACGCTCGTTCGTTTGTTTGTTTGCTTATTTGTTCTCTTCTTTCGTTTCGTTTTGTTGATTTTTTTTTGTTTTTTTTTTTTTTTGCCAACCAAACCAATTATTTTAAAAGGCCCTCAAAAGCGACTCCAGTGATATTTGAGAAGAAGAAAAAAAGAGTAGAAAAAAACAAACAATGGACACCCAGTTTCTTAATTTGACATTGTCATCGTCGTCATAGTCATCATCACCTCGTTTATCGGTCTTAAAGCAGAAATAAGCATTATTATGGTCGTTAAAACGACCCTGTGGTTATTAAATTTTTGTTTAAACCAGTTTCCTTTGCTTTCAGTTTTTTGTTTTTATTTTTGTTAAATAAGAAAGAATTCTTAAATAAAAATAATTACGTTTATGAGTTGCGAGTTTCCTCCTTCACTTCATACAGTTTCATGGTTAATGTTTGGACAATTCACATATGAAATCTCATGAACAAATTTCAGTTGCTTAAGACAATTTAATGTTACGAATGCCCTAAAATAAAGAATGCTATTGCATAACAATAACAATAACGACTTATGGACCTTTGTTGGAAGACATGATATTTTCTATCTGCTAGAAGAGACTTCAAACAAAATGCCAGATTTTGTAAATAGCAAAAGAAGAGATGTCTTGCCAAAGGAAAAAATAACACTGTTCAATAACACACTTATTAAGTTTCTCTATAAAATGGCGAAAGCGAAAGAGAACGAATCGGAGTCGAAATTAGGTTATAAAGCCGCCTTAAACGAATTTTTCTAACAACATTTAAAGAAAACAGTTGCCCACAAATTTTATGAAAGGGTAACAGAATCGTTTTTAATGTGATTCTGATTTCTTTTTGTGACGAACCTAAAAAATTTTAATCTATGTATGTACACTTTAATATATAATAACTATAAGCGACCAAGATTTGAAATTGATCCTAATGTTGTTGGATAAATTGAATTTAATTAAACTGAGTGTTTCATAATTGAATTTGAATTTCCAGTCCACTTACAAAACGTTTCATATTCATTCATTGATTCACATTAAAGAAAATAAAATTCTCTCTCGTTTGGCAATAAAAACAAAACCAACTTTTTTATTATTTCGTATGCCCGCTATTGCAGATGCAATATATTTGTTCATTATTATTTGTATTCAAACAAAAACAATAAAAAAAATTAACGAAAAACATTAATTTTTTGTCTGGACACACAAGTTAATTTTACTAATACTTTGGTGTCGTTTGCATTGAACGACAATAACAACCACCAGCGTAACTATTTTATGACTGCAACGCCATTAACATTAAAGTTTTTATCACATCCACACACATTCACCCACACCCACACACACACCTATGTACTTAGTCAACCAGTCAGCACTCGTTAATGTTTCATTAGGTATTGTACTAATCACACTACCGTTACTATATGCATAAGTATTTGTGCATTTGTCAGTGGGAGTGGGACAGTGAGAGTTTTATTTTTAATGTTTTTAAAAGGGTTTTACATTCTCTGTATTTCTTCATTAAAATTCCATGTAATTAATGGAGATGAAGTGTAAATGTCTCCCAAAAATATGAGCGAAGAACAAATCACAAATACAATGAGAAAAATAGAATACAACAACAAAAGTAAAGGAAGAGTTATAAATTTAATGAATTTTATCATTATCCTACTACGAAACAGAACTTTAAAAGTATAAATTCGTTTTGAAAAATATATAAAGAATAAAATACAATTTTTTCCTCTCATTAGCCTTCTGGCACAAACTATGATATTGTATGACAAACTAGGTTGTAATCCTGGCTAAGTGAGAAGGGCTTCTAGCTCAACAGTTGATTTATTGGCGTACTACAGAAGGTCCTGTGGTGATAAGGTCGACCGCCTGTTTTTTTCCTTTGCCTGGAATCATGGGCCTCTGTCCAAATTTATTGTGTTGTTGTATTCGATGTAGTATAGAGGCAGTCTTTATCAATTTATCCAACCCTTTTCAGAAGACGACTGTAGTAAATGTTATGCTCTCTGAAAGAGAAGCCTAAAGGATACGTAATATCACAATAGAAAGAAAATTCGAAGCAATCTTAATGAAAAATGGTTTTGTTTTCTGTTTTATTACTGCCAATATATGACACCTGATTTGATAAGGAATTTAAATTGTTTTTTTTTATTTGAGACATCGACTAGCGTAAAAGAAAGCAAAGGAAAATTCTTAACAGCGAATTAAGAGACACCCTGTACCATGCCTGATGATAAATTGTATGTTAAAGAGTTTTCTCGTCTAATATTCTCCTGCAAATTATCTCAATTATCTCACTTTGAAAATAATTAAATTACAATTTTCGTAAACTTTTCTTTTCGAATCTTCTATGAAATATTCAAATAGTCTGCCATTATTATTCTTAACACCAGCAAATGCTTTTCTCTATGTAATGCTAGCCTGGCAGCCTGTTGCTGACTATAAAAACACTCTTCAAGTACTTTCTCTCTCTCTCTCTCTCTATCTCTCTGGTATTTAACGTTCTGTTGTGTGTCATTATCATGCATTCTAGTCAGCCTGGCCGGCTGCCTGCCTGCCTGCCTGTTTGCCTACTTACTTGGATTCAAACCGTTGTGTATCATTGACATGTTCATGTACGAGTGCGAGTACAAATACATTGTTGTGGTACGTGTCCCCTTACCAAAAACATGGATTGAGTAGATGTATGATGTATGAATGAATGAATTGCATGTTAAATTTTTTAAAGGGGGTGTTATTTACGTTTTCCTCCACCACCTTCTCCTTCCTTTTGATGATGACATTAAAAGCGTGAAAGTGGCTAAATATGTATGCATGTAGCTGTACAATATTATTGATGACAATACGTATGTAGCTGGTACTGGTGCTGCTGCTGATGATACATCATCGTCATTATCAACATCATCATTTTAACATCATTATGAATTTTGTTAATAAACTCATCGTTTATTTTTTTTTTTTTGTTCATTTGTTTATGTTGCATGATAAATTATAATATTTTTTAGACTACCTCCCCCTCTCTTGTTAGCGTTACTAAAACATTCATTGGTCATGCTGGTTACTAGTGCTGAGTACAAAAAATATCATCATCATCAGCATAATAAAATTATTAACTTGAGTATGTGTGACACATTTGTCACTCACTGGAGAGTTTCGAATGCAAATTCAAAATGAAAAAAATTAAAATCTTTTTTCTTTTTATCAATTTTTCTGTTTTATTAGCAAGTAAGTAAAATGTTTTTTTTTTTTGTTTCTTTTTTTGAGTGTAGTTTTTCCATTTCAATGGAATTTGCATAAATCATCTGATGACGTTTATTTAAAGAGAATAGAATTCTAAATTTTAGAAAAATTTCAATTCAATTTGAAATGCAAATTCAAATCCAAAAAAAAAAAACAGAAATAAACATGCTGGCAACTAAGAGAACAATTAAATCTTCTCAATATTCATGGAGAGCAATAGTAGTCCCCGCAACGCTATGACATTAAGCGTCAACCATGAACACTTTCTCTCTTTTCCTCAATCCGTTTTATATTTTATATTCATAGCTGTTGCTATTACTGTTGTTGTATTGATGAGTGAATTCAAATTTAATTACTTATGCTTCGTAAGACCATTGTTATGCTGTTGCTCTCACTCAAATTGTAAATTTTCTCTTTTTGTAAACAATCATCATCATTAAACAATCAACAACTATAACAACAACATTCTCTATTCATTCACCTTTACCTCCTATCCTATATTTATCCGGTCATCAGTGTTGTTCGTGTAGAATATTACATGGCCCAAGAGTTGTGTGCCCTTTTGTTTGTGTTTTCATATGCAAATTCTCATTGCTGCCGGTTGGTTGCCCTTTGTCTCTCTCCCTCTCTCTCTCAACAAAAATTTGGATTTCTTTTAGTTTATTGGGGAATTATTTCTTTTGATTGCTTCTTCTCATTGGAATCAATTAACTGAACGTAAGTGCTGAGAGTGGCATTTGGAAAGGAAAAGTCTTTCACAGTCTTTCATATGCCAATTAAAAATGACATCCTATGGAGAATTAAATTTGTAATAAAGGATGTGTTTATGTGACATAAAGTACGTTATCAAAGACAAAAAACACCAGCAAATAATAACGCGATCATTGAATGAAACAAAAGCATGACGATAAAAAAGTAAATTCAATATTTGACAGTCCAAAATCTTTAACTGGTACTGATAAAGAGCAAACCCAAGCGCAAGTCCTTAGAGATGACAGATAGTGAGGGAGACTGCAACACACAATAAGTATTGTAATCAGCTCAACACAGTGACCTTAGAGATTCCAAATATCCACCTAGTAATCAGGAAGTATACTAAGTATAGTGTGTACAGTTTCCCTTAACGGTAAATGAATTTTTGATCACGAATTACTAGAGCCGATTCTTGCATCCTTGTATTCTCATAAGCGCTTTTTAACCGATGTTTGATGTCGTAGTTCCTACGCCTACGCCTTTTTTAAATGTAAAAGTTAATAGATCGATCCATTGGATGAATCCGTTAATATCACGAACATTAAACAATAAAATTATAGAATGTGTATCAATTAAGTTGCGTGCACCCTTTATTTTAATGTTTTTCTTGCACGTAGTAACAAAACTAAGCCATTAAGTGACACATGATCACACATGCACATACATGTAAGAAAAACTTCCCCTTACACTCACTCTTTTAATTGATTTAATCATCATGATGAGTATGAATGGCTTTGCATTGTTGTTAATTTGTTCATTATAATTGTTGTGATTCCACTTTTTTAATGTTTTTGAGCATAATTGACACCGTTATTTACGTTTTGTATACGAGCAATACTCGTATTCACAATATTCATCTATTCGCCTGATTATCGATGTGAGTGTGTTTGTATTGGGGAGAGTATTGAATTTTTAACAAATTTCCATAATAATGGCTCTTATTATTTATCATGTATCTCTTACACATACACACAAACGAATAAATTCGTTAAGTAACAACAAAACAATAACAAAAGGAAGTAAAAAAATATGAAATTTAATAAAGAATCATAAAAAGGAATTGAAATTGAAATAATAGAAGTTGAATAATGCCTACACAACTACTAACTGGGAGAGTGAGAGAGATAAAGAGAGTGCATGTAACATGTCTTGTCCTAGCCAAGAGAAGAACTATAGAAATCCTGTTGCCAGTTCGTGCTACACGTCTGCATAAACAAATCGAAACGAAAAAATACTTAATAAAGGCAACAATAGCAACAGCTATAGAAACAACAACAACAACAGCAGGGACATTAACAAAAACCAAAATAAAGCGAACACTTTTATTGTTGTTGTTTATTTTTATTCACAAAAATAAAAACGTTTTTTTTTGTGTCTCTTTTGGCATGAGTAATGCATGTAAAAGCGTAAAAGCGTGCAATCACATCAAACGCCATACGCCTGCCTGTTCCTAAACATATCCGTCCATCCGTCCGTCCGTCCGTCATTCATTCATTTCTTCAATCATTTATACTACCGACCAACCAACCAACAAAATCAACCGCCGCCCTTGTTTTGGGTGTTTTCCATGTTCTCGCCTGTTAAGAATTGTAGACGATGAACGATGAGCGACGAACTAATAAAGCCCGACACGTGGCATCAACAATGGAACGCATTAAAGTCGTTTACATTAATAACAACAAAAGCAACAACAGACACAACAACATCAATGTAATATTTTTTTGAAATTTGTTTTAATACAGCAACATCAACAACAACAACAATAGCAACGATAAAATCGAAAATAAGAAACAAAAGCTTCACCAGAAAAATGTTTTAAAGCCATTATTGTTGTTGTTGCTGTCGTTGTTGTTCATCCTTTCGTTTTTTTTTTTCTTTTTTTTTTTCCAGGAATATTTTTGTTGTGACTATTTGTCTAGGCTCAGGAACAACAGTAAATATCCAACGTTGCTTATTAATTTTATTTTGCAAAAATATACAACCTCCCGCCATAAAAAAAAAACGAAAAACAACGAGTGCAATACAAACTTTAGCGAATATATTTAAAAGACCTTGAAGAACTGAAGAAAGGAATTGGAAAAGGAAAATATAAAGTTTAAGGAAAAGAGCTAAAAGTATGCAACAATTGATAACGATTATGGAAGAAAGATGCCCCAATTGATGTCATTATAATTGCTTAGTTTAATAACTAAACGCTGCGAAATTAAGAGGAGTAGAGAGTATTGCGAATACTTTAAAGAGGCATTCATTATGAAAGGGAATAAATTTAGGTCATAATCTAGACCATCAATATGGTCATAGGTTGGTAGAATGACGCTTCACTGTATTAAATGCTCCAATCCTTCATCCAAGGGCTTATTGTAGTCCATTGTGCCATTATAAAAGGTAGACAATTAGGAAGTACGCAAGCATAAAACTTTAAACCTACTCCCACATAGACTTTCACTACAATGCATTGTACATGAAGACCTAAACGAGTGTACTTATAAAATCCTAATCCATTTACGTTACGTAAATGCCATGTTTTTAGAATGAAGCTCATTGACGTCTATGTGCCCAGTACATAATAATGCAAAATTAGTGATACTAGAGTATAACGAATCGTCTGAAAGTTCTAATCTGGAAGAATGGTTTCGAATTTAAAAAATTCGTAGGCCATCCATCTGATCTCTAAACTCCAGGGAGAATAACATAATATTTGTAGGCAACGACAGATGCTAACCCTTACGTTCTACAACCTGCTGTACCTTCTTAGATGCAAAAACTTTACTTTATAACACGCCATTTGTTCCTTAAAGGAATGAACAGAAGTAAAGAATTTTTAAGTTAAAAGGGACAGTGCCGTTTGAGAGATTTCAGGGTGGCGTATGGAGAAATTACGCGCAATTCTAGCAATATTTGACAACCACAATTGCAGCGGATCTAACAATGATACGGACTTTGCCACGAGTTTCTGAAATTTTCCCCAGGAACATTGAACTCCAAAAAAGGTGATAAAAAATCATTGATGACGTTAGACGTAAATATATGTGCATACACTGAGCTGTGATAAGAATTTTTAATACGTTTCCATCTGCACTTTGGAATTTAAGTTTTTCAAAAGGTCAAAGTTCAGTACATTTTTGATCAAAAAATTTTTTTTGCGGTTAACAACACTGATTATTGTCCTTTGCATAAAATAATTCAAAAAATTTTCAAATATTTTTTTCAATCAAAACCAAAAAAAAAACCCTTTTTTAAAAATTCTTCAAACACAGTAAATTTCGTTGTGTTTGTATTGCGTGACTTGAACATGTAGATTTGGAAGAATTTCAATCACTGTAATACGTGAACACCATAATAGTGTGTGTGTGTGTGAGTGAGTGTGTGATTTGTTTTCAAATTTTTTTTAACTCTCTTTAGGTGTGCATACAGTACAGGCGAGCTTGTGGATCACGGAGGCATTTACGTAAATGTTTTTATTTAGAAAACTCTGGCTCACATACACCTAAGCACGTATATAAATACATACACACCCACGCTCTCACGCACATGAACAACATGCAAAAAGAGGTGAAATAGAAAAGAAAGAGAGAGAGAATGAAGATAGAAAACACTTGTTAAACAAACTTAAGAAGTTAATCTCTGAATGAAAAAAAAGAGGTTTTGTATGGATATGTATTTATATATGAGTGGGTGTGTGTGTGTGTATGTGTATCAATGTATTGTATGTGATTATTTAGAAAATATTGGCATTGAGTAGAGTAAATTTATGTAAAATGCTCTACAAATGTGGGTTAAAAAAATAAGTGCATGTTGTTGTTGCTGTTGCTATTGTACTCGTTAACAATAAGGATTATTAAGAAAGAAAACAGAAAATTAGAAGGAAAGAAATGAATGTCAATCTATTGCAAAAATCTCAAAGAAAAACTATAAAAACATACACAAACACATGCAAAAAAAATTACTGTAAAGAAATTGCCACACTAATCCCAAAGATTAAGTGAAATGAATGCCAAAAACGTAACAAAACAGAATAATCAAAATCAAAATCAAAAGAAAACAAAAAAACAAAAAAAAAAACTAAAGATAAAGATAAAGAGAGCAGAAGAGAGTGAAAAATAGTTTCGTATTAGAAAAATACAATGAAAACATGTGATAAAGAAATGGATTAAAAATTATTAAGACTTTGTTGTTGTCGTTACTTTCCTTATTTTTCTTCTTTTCTTTTTTTTGTTTTGATAGTCTTATAAAAATTAAAATAAGAACAACAACAAAATACAAAATAAAAAACACACACACTCACAACTACATACATACGTAGTTTATGTATGTCAGATAATTGAGGTCTTTTAAAATATGCATGTGACATTATAGTTTAAATGTGTGTGTGTGTGTGTGTATGTGTATATGTATGATATTGTTGTAAACTAGTGTATACAAATGATCACAATTAACTTGTTAGCTAAAGGATTAAGGACATTTTCTGTATGTAGAGCTTTATACTACAACACAAACACACACACATACCCATATACCTTCACTCATACTATATTTGTAATTTAGATTTCATATATCCACATGTATTGTATGTGTGGGTGTTTGTGTATGTGAATAAATAGCTCTACAAGTGTAAATAGAAATAAATCATCACCATAATCATCGATAACCTTGAGTTTAAATTTATGAAAACAACACAAACGTTAAAGGAGACTTTAAATAAATTTAAATAATAATTACAAAAGTGCTTCGAATATCAAAGAGAACTAAGGTCTACAAATCCTTACCCTTGATAAGGATGGCATTCGGCGATCAAAAAAGGTCCAATGTGGTTACAAAAAGAAGAATAAGAAAAATAGGAAACTATAAAAATATTGAGTGAGGAGATCAAGGAAAAACATATGAAGGAAAGTCAAAAAAGAAGAGAAAAATTAAAGGAAAATGGAGAAAAGGAGATAGAGAAAGCGAAATGGGATAATTTTTCAAACCAACAGCACAATTCCTCTACGATAACACAAATTCTGTAGAAAGAGAGAATTTTCGTGTTCCACATATTTTCTCTTATTTTGTAGCAAAGATAGTTCAGGCTTATAATTCGGTTTTTGGGAAAGTTTTTAAGGATACCTAATTCTGCTGGAAACCATGAAGAGTGCATCTACTTCAGTCCTTGGATGAGAAACTCCTATCGAAGGAACAGCATATATTTCTACATGCTCAGCGTAACATATACGGTAGAGAAATCGATGGCACAAGTACAGAATGCTTTGAGTCCGCTTGCGGTTTTGCGTGTCAATCCCGGGAAAACGAAAGTGGTACTCTTCACTAGGCGATGCAAACTGCCATCTTTTCGCCCACTAGGAATGAATGTCTCAGAACTTAAACTCAACGATAAGAAACATTTCTTGGTACTTATTCCTGATAAAAAACAATTTTGGTATCCGAATAATCTTCACAGTACAAAAACCACCTCCACTATCTTCTACGATTGCAAAAAAAAAATGGGGAAGAAAATTGTAAACTGGAATCTAGAATGACTAACTGGATCTAGACGGCAGTGCTCAGACCTTTGTTAACCTATGGGTGCCTAGTACTGTTGGAACATCTTAACAGGACAACTAACTTGAATATGATACGACGTATACAGGAAACCAACCTGCTTCATTATTAGTAGTGCACTGCGTAACAAGGTGTCTCTGGCCGAATGAACAGCAGCTGCAATTGATTATGGGTCACACAAAGCTCTTGGGTAAAGTAGAGAATGTGGAAATTATTTACATGACTTATGGTAGAATTTTTTTAGAAATCAGTGGGTATAGCTTAACCCATAAGGCTACCGAATTACTGTAGCAACGTCTTCCAAACAAACCACTCTAAAATGGGTAGAATGGTCAGATAGCACACTTTTGATTGAAATACGAATGTGAGAAGGCAAAGGTTCTATGAGTGATCTGAATGTCAAACATCTGATGAATAACAAACATATGAGAATGTTACGAACTTCTGTCTAAAAAATGGCGATGCCTTCTTTATATTTATAAGCTTAAAGCAAAAATGTGAGCCCTAATGTTAGTATTCTACTGAATTTTTTAACTTGCTTAGATTATCTCATGATTGAATTCAGTTTATTATCTCAAGGGGAAACAAGTGACTCTCGTACGAAATCGATCCATGTATAGTGCTGGCTGGAAGATGAATACCCCTAACGGCCGCTTGCAAAGAATTCAAAATACTAATCGGGTGGTTCAAATATTAAAATATGATGTAAGTACTGTCAATATGCTAATATGCCTTGGAATACATGTCAGATTTATAGGCCAATTTTCAATGGCCATTCAAATCAAAAACAACTGGAATTTCACAGCTTACAACATCAGCAACCTTTTTTCTTTAAAAAAGAACACTTTATGTACCTTCACTACTTTTTCACATTTGTATTCGAAATATTTATCACGAAAAGTGTTCGTTACTAATGAGGTGAGGCAAACAATGGATTGCAAAAAAAAAAAAAAAAAGATTTTTTCTTTTTATTTTATTTCCTAGAAATGGAATGGCATAGAATGGAAAGGGATGTGATGTGATGTCGTCTTTATAGGTGAGTGACATTCATTGAGTTTATCGTATCCACTGAATTACTTCCATATGAGAATAAATTGCTGAAATTAAACGATGAATTATTGGGTGGATGAGAGAAAGAGAGAGAGATAGACAGAGTGTATATATACGTACACACACACACACACACCCTATATGTATAATACGTTTATATATTAACTTGATAATGTGAAAATGAAAAATGCTTTTTAATTTTTAAAAGTGGTTTCAGTTGTTAACCGTGCGTAACATGGGACACAAAACATACACACACACACACCAACACACATACACAGTCATCACAGTTAGTTAGTCAGTCAGTGTAAATGTAAGATATTAAATGAAAAGAACGAATGTATGCTGTTTGAAGCACTGAATAAATGACTGAACGAATGAATAATAACCGCATCACACACTTGGATCTGTCAAATTTTGCAACACACACTTTCATTCATTCATTCATTGATTCACTTACTCACCCAAATATGATTTCAACTTTCTAAAACACTTTGAAGCAGAACTTTAAAATGATGCAACGTTTCTTTATTTTTGGTTCTAATTAATCGTATTACCCTAGTGTTTGGCATTCGGATTCATTGTTAAAAAGTTTTTTTTTAATTTAAAAATGTTCTTTGCATTCAATTTGTATACAATTTGCCGTTAATCATGAAAATAGTTCCTAATGAATTTAGTTTCAATGAAGAAACTTCATTCAAAGCTAACTCTGTTCCGGTAAATACGTATATCGTTGAATATTGCATTTCTGATGAGTTGGCCAGGGCCGGTACGGAGCTAGGAATCTCCAGCATGTTACAGGACATAAGTATTCTGATTGCTTCAGTTAATTTGGACAATATCCATTCGTTTTATCGGGATAGCTGGAAGGTACGTCAAAATTTTGCTAAACTCTGCTAGACAAGTATGGATAATGACTAAAGCGATTACTTTTGCATAAAATTGCAGATTTATTTTAGCATAGTTTGGCCAGCATTACGACCTAGTTTCTCAAACCACACACGTTGTGTGTTAATTTTTATCAATGAGTGGCGTTACCTACGGTTTAAAGCCGACTTCCAACGATAGAAACTTTTAATTACAATTTTTATCTTACACTCAGACTTTGTATAGTTCACGATGTTTGGGCTGGAGTTTGAACTGCGATCTCACGTCTAATGATCAAACACACTACCTACCCCATGCTATAGCGACTATAACCTTTGTCCATACTACTGAGAATTGAGATAGACTGCTTTCATAAAGACTATTTGTCTAAGTGCACCATGCTCTAGTCGTGAATTACTCCTTGATATCAAATACAAACTAAGAACTTGAATTCACAACCAAACAAGGTATTTTCGAATATTTTAGCTACGAGCACAGCCAAGAGTAGGGGAAAGAAGTGATGAAAATATAAGAAGGCTGTATATTATGTGCAATTTAAAAACTAAATACTTTGCAGCCTCGCAAGTCCCTTGTTCATTACAATCAAACAATTCATCATTTTAAGCAGCTGCATTTATGTATGGCCAAATAAGATGTTCCGGCACACTTGACTAAAATATAAATTGAATGAAAGAAACGCATTTGTTTTTTTTTTGCTTTCTTTGTAGCAATTTTAAAGTAATTCTTTTACTTCAATTTAAAATATTTTTTTTGTTGAATTTTTTTTTTTTTTTGTGTAAATTGAAAAGAACAAACACATCGCTTTTTTGTATTTTTTATATTAAGAAGACCACAAAAATACGAATAGAAATCAACCACATACTGTGCCAATACAGTTGAGGAGATGTAAACTCTCCCTTAAAGCAACAGAGCACATTGGCATCACATAACAAATGTAAGGAATTTCTATAGATTTCGGACTGGAATAGGAAAAATAAAAAACGGAAATGCACATCAACTCCAAACATAATGGAAAGTGCATTAAAAAAACATACCCACACTCGCATAGTAACAATTATACCCACAAATATACATAGATTTGTACGTATAAAAGAAACCAATGTTTTCCTATACTGCCGTCGTCCTAGCCAAATATTGTTTCCAAATTGTATTTCTTTCAAGTTGAGCTTGTAATACTAAGAAGAAGGATGAAATGAAATGATTTTTTTACTTACATTCCCGTATAATCCTCTGGATATGGTATGATAAATCCCTCTGGACTTGGACGTGGTGTTTTGCCAACCCAAAAGAAGGCATCCGGTCCCGTGCCGTCATAAGCAAATGATTTTATAAATAATGTTGACTCATCCACAGCATAAATGGAACCCTTTTTTATTGAAAACAAATAAATCAATTCGTCAAGTGTTTTGAATTACGACTTATGAACGACTTACGACTTACCTTTATGCCATGGGCAAAATTTGTGAATTTTCCGATGAAACGACCATAATAGGGCTCAGGTGGAGCACGCCCATGTGCTGAAAAATAAAATAAAAAAATTACAATTTAATTCCACGAAGCCATTGAATGTATCTTAAGATATTGAAAAATTAATTGTCAGTAAGCAAAGGCAATTGAAACTGCTTCATTTTGTTTGTTAGTGTCACTGAATAAATTCATTGGCCTCATATGGAACTTTCAAGGTTATGATATAATTTCTGCATTAGACTATTCTGTTTGGAAAAGTTTACGGCTTTAACGGAGATTTTTAAATTGCATGGCTATACATCAACCAACAGGTCAAACTCACCTTTATGGTCATTGTGGTCTAGATAAGTTCAAAGAATATCGAAATACTTTTGATTTTCACTATCTAAGTTACATAAACCATATGTTTTCTTCTCCTTCACAACTATACAATGAAGTTTGACGGTATCATTTTGATATGCAAAATAAATATTACGAGTACATTTGTAAATTTGAACAATTCAAATTAATGTGTCGCCATGCAGCTTTACTCAAAACAAAATACCAGAACGTATGCAGGCAGACACATGTTGAATGATTAGATTTAATCCTGTGGTGTCCCGGCAAAATTAATTTTTATCATCGTATGCAAGTCTGTTATCAACTGATCATTAAGCAAACAAAAGTTACGACATATAAAAATTAAATTTTTTTTTATCAAATTTAATTCATCCTCTTCGATTTTCCTTTATTTTTCTTTCTTTTCTCTTATAATTTTCATTATTTTCTTTGTGCATTTTCTCCTTATACTTCTTCCCTTCTCCTCTTCTCTCCCCACGAGACAATACTTTGTTTCTTTTTTTTCTGCTTGGCATTTACAATTGTTCGGTCATACAATGGAATGGATTATGCAAGAAGAGTTTCTATTTCACATCACTGTGGTCTCGATTTTCTTTTGGAAATCATGTTTCTCTGCTTCATTTCGGAGTACATAGTTGAAGCACTTGTTGTATTTGTTACGATAACAACGGCAAAGACAACAACAATGCAAATAACAATACAAATATTCAAAGGATATGAATGCTGATGCTAAAAGCAGCAGCAGCAGCAGCAGCAGGAAAGTAGTGGTGGCTTCGTTGTTTGGCAGTGAGCACAGACGATTTTTCTAAATAAATATCCTGGAGCACGTAAAGGCACGTGCTGACTTGATCCAGTGCTGCATCCCACAACAACATTCACATTCACTCAGATTATTGCTCTCATATTAGAAGATTTAATGCAAATTATTATTATTATTAACGTTATACTTGAGTTTAAGCATACAACCACTCCCACTCCCAACCCCCACCCCATCTCTTTAGTTCTGTTTGATATTTTCTTTCTTTATATTTAGTATTTCGTTTATTCCCATTTCTTTTTCATTTTGTAACCATTAGAAATAAAATGGATGACTAACTGAGTATCTGTCACTCAGTTTGTATTTCACTGTGTAGGCATCAATATGTCAGATTGGGTAAGTTTTTTTCCATAATTTAAGTTTTGAATTTAATTTTAAATTTTTTGGTGTCTTCTTTTATTTATTAAAACAAACATCATTTTAACTAAGTCAGGCACATAGAATCTCTATTTTTAAGAGTATTTTATCAAATGGGTTAAGCACTCAAGCAGTCGTATAGTTTTAAAAGCCTCTTTGGTGATATTGGACTTCTAAAAAGTAAAGTCAACAATTATTGTAATCCAGTCTACTACGGATATAATATAGAGAGCGGTCATCATTATCCAGCCTTTACCTCCCTAGAAAAATTCTAGCGTCATTATAAAGATCGTCTGATCCACATATGTGTACATCCGGTTTGTCAATAAAAATAAAGTCGCCGTAATCTGTGCTGAATTATTAGACGTGAGGCCATGGTTCATGGTAAATAAAAAATTGGTCATTGCAACCCCTCAATCAGGATCACGCCCTAGTTTCTCAGACCACCCTTGTTATGTGTTAATTTTATCCATAAATGGTGGGGCCTACAATATAACATCGTATCTGAACGACAGATTTATTGAGAAATTTTTCATTGCAATTTCATTTACTCTCAGAGTTTTTGCCAGAAGACTGCTGAGAGAAAGTCGCCGAAAAAAATATTTTTTTCACATTTCGTTACGTTCTAGATGTCTGAGTCAGGTGTTGAACTACGGCGAAAGGTTATATATGGTTACGCTAAACAGTTCAAACCTTTTGCTTCGGGAATAATGAGTCCTATTCATTCGTCATTACTTATGATTGATGCTGTATTCAAACACAACCTCATAATCACTGGTCAGCCACCATATCTGTTATATCATCCACGTCATCTGTTGCCAAAACTGAAGGAAACAGTGTTTTCTAAAGACTACTTGAGCATGTGATAATCTAATCGCTGCTTAACTGTCAGAGATGCATTTAGGATTTTAATAATCATACCCAGAAATGCATGGAAAGGCTGTTATTATTAGCATATGTCATGATCAGGTGCCTTAGCATTGCGAACACCAAGGCTTATTATACTCCCTGCCCTTAAACTTTATAGGGTATCCCTCTAATGTCTCTTTCAAGCCCTTAGCTCTGACAAATTTCAGGATACTGCTCGGAGGCAAAGATAACAATTGGCTGAATAGCATTAGATATGCACTGAGGATTTTCTTCCTAGAATGTATTAATACCCCAAAGATTCCAAAAATGTGTTGATAAAACTAAGCTCCATTATTTCTCCTTAAATGTGAAAACACAATAAATAGACACGTGAAAGTTCTTGAAACACTCGCTGGTTAGTATTAAAATTGCTTTGAGCGAATATAATTTTCAATAGTGAACCCCTGGTAAATAGTGGTGGAAATACATACACACATACATACATAATTGGCCATTACAACCCTTCAGTCAGGATTGCGGCCTAGCTTCTCACACCAGTTATGTTGAGTGTGTTAGTTTTATACATGAGTGGCGGAACCTACATTTTAATGTCGACTCCGAACGACTGTTTGTTTGACAAACTTTTCATGGCAGTGTTTGCCAGAAATCTGCTGAGAGGAAGTCGCCGAAGAAATATTTTTTTCATATTTCGTTTTTGATGTCTGACCGGGGATTCGAACCCTGGCCTTTTGTTTAATAAGCCAACACACTATCTACTAGACTACGACGACTTGGGGTGGTGTAAATAGTGCAACGAAATTAGAATAGCAAAAAGCGGTAGATATGTACCTATCCACAAGTAGTAAATTAGGTTCCGTATGTCGTATACAAATGTTTTCTGTAGAAAAGCTGATATACACCTTCAAGGAAGAATTTTATTAAAGACCTTGGAACATGGGATGAGAAGAGTCCTTTAAAGCTCAATTAAAATATATTCACTCGCTCCATTACTAATTTATTACACGAATTAACAACAATAACAACAACACCATATTCAAAATAACGTTATAAAGAAGAAGAGATGGAGAACCGAATGAAAGAGAGAAAGATGTAAACAATTCTGTTGCAATGTCGCAATTAAATCGCATTAAAGTATTATTTTTATGAAATTTGTTTTAATAATCCAAAGTAATGACAACAACTACAACTATAATCTAAATAAAGAACAAGACCTAAACAAGAACTGAAAAGGGGAAAACAAATAACAATAACAACACATTTACAAAAATAAACAAGAACAGCAACAACAACAACAAGATATATTGACTGGTAGCTACGGTGGTTTTTATAACTTCTCGTTAATGTTTTGTAATCCGAATCCCTTTTGCTACGAACTCAAACCAATACACGAGAAGTAGAAATTAGGGTACAGTGCTGGACAAAAGCATATGTGCACACTTGACCATTCTTGTTGCGAAATTTTTCTATCGTTTAACATTTAACATTATTTAGAACGGATGTGTCAACATAAAATCCCGGAAATTAATAAGTTTATCTTAAGTCTAGCCCTTACTTTTCCAGACATATACGCCTTGAATGCCAGAATCTAAGTGTAAGTACTTTGACTCTGCTGTTATTTCGGGGCATAGAGATCCAGTATTTTTACATTAAAACCACGTTGAAAGCTAACAATAAAATATAGCTCCAACGCCTAATACATTACCGAAGTAGAATTTACGAAATCACAACTTTTGGGGTCCTTGCGAATGCTGACCGAAGTGTGTATAAATTATCTTCGACATTATGCCGAAAACTTTTACTCCGCACTGTTCATTTTAATATTGCCGCTACACTTTGACACGTAAACATAGTTGCATGCGTTACTTCTCTATGTTTTCTCTTTTTAATTCCATTTCAATAATAATACTCGTACATAACAGTTCTTTCCTTTTTTTATTTTTCTGGACCTAGCCAATGCATCAGTATTAGTCACTTGGGTATTTGCGATGCTTAACAAGCCTGTACACTTAACACAAATAATCGCCGTAGCCATAGTGACAGCATTAACTGCCGTAAAAAAGCAGACGCC
The DNA here is from genome assembly GCA_005959815.1 of Sarcophaga bullata. Classification (NCBI taxonomy): domain Eukaryota; kingdom Metazoa; phylum Arthropoda; class Insecta; order Diptera; family Sarcophagidae; genus Sarcophaga; species Sarcophaga bullata. Next base: position 1,128,107 of record QOCX01000007.1, read on the forward strand.
GTAAGCAGCAGTTGTTGGTTGTAACAACCCTTTGATGCATATTCCTTTAACGTTTTTAAGTGGCACAAAGAAGAACGGACAGACTTGGGTGAATGGTTGGCTAACTGGATGCCAAGATGGATTGATGGTTGGTTGATTGGGATGATACAAAATGTTAAATCTTTATGCCAACCATAACCAAATGAAACTACATAAACTGTTTATATAGGCACAACAACAAGGGCAACAAAAAAAAGGAAGAAAGAATATAATCATCGTTGTTATCATCTTCATTATTTAGTGTATTACTTTTATCTCTTTCATCTACCACCTCCACCTCCCCCTCCCTTTTACCACTCACAGAGATGTCTTTAATTTTGGGTTCTTTAATAAAGTAAAGTGGGTTCAATACATACGCTCGTATAGCGTGCGAGGGTGATCTGATTTTGAAACACAATAATACCGGAACGAAATTACAGTGGAGTTGTGTTCAATATAACGGAGCATTTTTTTCTCTCTTTGCGTTGTACGATTAAAATATTCGTATTAAATGTGGGTATGGGTGAGTATTGTGTGTAGATGTTTTCATAGATAGGATAATAAAATATTTTAAAGTTAACATATCAAAATCGAATATTTTGTGTAAATATTTATTCAAATTCATAAAATTTGTTTACATTCTACAAAAGTACACAATGATGTACATATGATGTACAAATTCTTGTCAGTTAAGATTATTGTCATGACACGATAATTAGAACTTCTTCCATTATGTCTTAGGATTCCTTTTTAAGGCATATAAAAAAACTTTGAGGCGTTATTATCATACTTTAAAGTTACACTCAGTGTGCATAAGGTTTATATACGGTAATGTTGTAACATTTTGAAATCTGTGGATTACACGCTAACTTATTACATTATCCATCATGTGTGTGTGTTAATTTTATCTATAAGTGAAGCGGCCTTCAGTTTAAAATCAACTGCAAACGAAAGATTTTTAAGAAACTCTTCATAGCAACTTTATTTACTCTCCGAGTTTTTGTCAGAAGCATTCTGAGAGGAAGACGACGAAGGAGTTTCGAGATGTCCGAGATGTCTGACCTGAATTTTGTACCACGGGCTCTTATTTAACAAAACAACATACTCCGCAGTATACTACAGCGTCACAATTTAAAAGTTTTTCAAAAATAAATAACTTGAGTCAACGAGCCTTTCATAAATTGAATTGTTTTAAATGAGAATAAATGAAATCAAGTTTAAAAAGAAGCTTTGCTTGGCAGTCATTCTTTGGTTAAACCATCATATCCCCTAGGAAGCCGCAGTAGTCTAGTAGGTAGTGTGTTGGCTTATTAGAGTAAGGCCACGGTTCAAACCCCAGGTCAGACATCAACACGAAATATGAAAAATATTTCATGAAACATGAAAAGTTTCTCAAGTCGTTCGCAGTCGACTTTAAACTGCAAGTCCAGCCACTCATGTATAAAATTAGCGCACACAACATAAGTGGTGTATGAAGCTAGGTCGTAATCCCGACTAAAGGGTTGTAATGACCAATTATGTATGTATGACATTGGCATTGCTACTCTTCAAGAACTTTGTTTGTTTGAGACTCAATTGCTTATAGGCTTTGAAAACATTCGTAAATTATTCACTTGTTCTTTTGAACATGCTCAAAATATAGACGCTCTTCAACGATTCTATTTAATTTTGTTTTTGTATTCTTATTTATTGGAGTTTCTGCTCTCTATTCTATACTTCAAAAACGCTTCCATAACAACTTCATTACTATGTCGTCGTACCATTTTTGGATAATTAAATTCATTATAATCTGCGAATAATTTATTTTATCATTTCCATCTTCATCCTCTGTGAGTCGTATCAGTTTGTCACCATTAACAACGACGACGGTGACAATGGCAAAACAACACTACTGCACACCGTGTGTATGGTTGTCTCACGCACAAACACCCTGTTGACACGTAATAAAGGGAAACTGATTAAGTCGTTGTCTTTGTCGTTGTCATTACTGTTTTGGCTGCTGCTGCTGCTATTGCCACAGCTATGAGTCTTACTTTCGTCGTCGTCCTCGTCGTCGTCCTCGTCCTCGTCCTCGTCCTCGTCATTGTCAATGATGATATTAAAAAAGGAAGCGGAAAAAAAGTTCATTATTTTTATTATATTTCTTCCTAAGCATTCAGCAAACACACACCGTGTAAATACATACAATACGTATAATGAAAATGAATAGTACAACCTGGGAATACTATATTAGTATGTATGTATGTATGTATATGTGTACATGCTATCATGTGGCATCTTTACGTTGACGACGACAATCTACTTAAACTTTAAGGATTAAAGAAAAGTAAAAAAAAAATAATTTATCCGCCTCCTCCTCCTCTTCGTTGTCATCATGTATGTGTATGTATGAGCGTATAAATATACAATATTTGTAGAGATAATACAGTCGAGTCGACTCTTTATTTTATTTGATTTCATCGAAATGAAGCACAATCCCCCTCAACAAGAATACACGTTTAGGAAAAGAGGAAACAATATTGCCGCTCAACTATTAGAGTCAATGTCGTCGGTTGTTAAGGGTAAAAATGTTAAAAATGCATGCATGAACCACCACCACTCCCTCTCTCCTTCTGACTCACTCATTGACTCACTTACTGACTAGCTGACAAAGGCATTGAAAAGGTAAAGGAGGAGGAAGAGAAGACAAGTAGAAGACGACAAAATAAATCGAATAAAACTTTTTGCTGACTCAATAAAAATCAAAGAGCGTTAATGCCAACGTTTATGAATTTAACTTTAACCGACCGTTTAAAATATCAAAAAAACAAAAAAAAAATACAAATTCATAATATATGCGACAATGTAATAAAAAATAATTCGTACAAGAAATCCATTGAACATAAAATTGTAAGTCAACTGAAGAAAGAATTTTTGAATGACGTTGCAAGTGTAAAGCACGCATAGAAACAATTAAAATGATTGTTTATCAGCTCAGATCAAATCAACCTTTATTTTATTATAATTCGCCAAATTACGAACTTATATACCTTATTTGCAGAACAGAATAGCTACTGTAGTACAACGTTCTGAGTAGCGTTGCCAGCTGTCAAAAGTTAAAAAAGGTTATTCAAATTCATATCAACGAATTACGTAGTTAGTTGCTGCAGAAATTCTTCCAGATTGGCCATTTGCTGCAGCAAACTTTTGAACCTACTGGATGAGGATTTGTATATGGTCCATTAGGGAGGAGCTTTATAGGGAAGTCTGAATTAAAAGTATTGGAGAAATCGGTAGTTTACTACTCACTACCACAGTACCTAAGTAGAAATCTGCGCTGCGCTGAAGCTCGAAATTCAACTTTTTTTTATTTTGTCGCACTATAAATAGAAATCGTAAAGAGGGTTTCCATGTTTTTTCAAAAAATTCAACATTACATATGTGAAACATAAAATTGCATGTTGCTGGAGGGAGATATGTAGTTGAATATGTAATTATTATACAATTTGATACGTATTTAGTTGGAAATTTCACAAATGATTCTGGCATTATTGTGTAAGTTTTTTCAAAAAGTTATTTGGCAACATTATGAAAGCACTTCACTATTCTGTTCGTATTTTTTCTTGCTCCGCTAGTCATCTCAACTTTTACTGTAACTACTTTATTCTGTTCCAGGTCTTTGCCCGATAGCTGATACCAAACCAAATATAATCGATAACCGAATGTTAATCGATTTAATATCTTTAGTTAGTCGAGTTGGTAGTGTGCTAGACTATTAGCGTGAGTGTCGTAATTTTGATTCCCACCAGAGACTCTGGTTTGTGACACTACAGATTCCCTAACTGAGTTGCTGTTGTAATAAAGAACTTATGCAGTGAAATAAAAGAGTTTTTGCACCACCAAGCGATACATGATGTAACTTATTTTGCGTATATAAGTTGCGCGTCTGTGGCGACCGGTAGAGTATCGCCACGATGGCTTACCACACGGTGCTCTAAGCACTGGTGGAAACAATACGTCTACCAGCGCCTCCACGCACAATGATACAACCACATGACTGAACAGTATCGTGTTCACTAAAGCTGCCAACTAAATTAAATTTAAATTTAGCACTTTCAAATCGTAGTTGATTTTCACGACATATGGATCGCTAGACATATTTGTACAACCCTAATTTTATTTTTCTTAATTTTTAGCACTAATTTTACAAAGTCGCCGAAGTCTAGTAGGTAGTGTGTTGACTTATTAGAGGTGAGGCCACGGTTCACATCCCAAGTTACAAACCAAAACGAAAATATGAAAAATATTTCATGAAACATGAAAACTGCCTCAAAAATCTGTCGTTCGGAGTCGACTTCAAACTGTAGGTCCCACCACTCATGTATAAAATTAACACACACAACATAAGTGTTAGGAGAAGCTAGGAAGTAACCCTGACTGAAGCGTTGTAATGACAAATTATGTATGTACATTTGTATGTAATTTTGCAAAGTGCATAAGCATTATAATATTTTACTCCATTGGACTCATGTTTAATGGCATTCCTGCTTCATTAGAGATCTTTCTGTTTCGGCTTGCAGAAATCGAAATCGTATTTTTATCCTATTCTTTAATAACCTGTTGGCTGTGAATAAATTCATGACCGAATATTTCTTTTTGAGGCTCCAACTTGATACCTGTTGAAGCACCAAACTTGTGGTGAAATTAATTCAACAAAAAATTTAAATTATCATTGTATTCTGTACCGTCTTTACTTTACAGTGTCTCGCAACTTCATTTCTACACTTTTATTCAGAAACTTATCATGCCTTGTTCATGCCTAGTTTCCACACCACCCTAGCTTATATTATTTCAATCGCAATGCAATTTTTTTTGTATTGGAAATTCAAAAGGAAGTGTGAGTGTATAATTTAACAAATTTCCGAAATTAGTTCGACTCATATATATAGGAAGAGGCCGATAAAATCTGTTAACCTTCACGTGTATGTAAGTTCTCATCATTATTTATGATTTGTGGCTCCAGTATTTCTTCAGTATGTAGTCTATTTGGTAACCATGTGTGATCCGCATTAAATAAAACGGTCGGAAGGTAATTTGAAGGATTTGTAAACGATACTTACAGTAAGTGAATGGATGTACACATACTTTCTAAAGGATATAAAAGTATGGAAGTGTGTAGGTTTATGGTGATTACTTTATAGGCGGTAACCGTTATTTAGTTATTCTGTCGTGAATATCAAACATAAAACACCAGGGACCTTATTTGTTTGCCTCTACAATAATCATTATGATGCGGATGAAATGAAAATGATGAGGAAAAGCTGATAAATAAAAATCTTTTACGAATTGATGTGAAGTTTATTATATTTTCTTTACCCCCCTTCCCTCCAGTACTCTATGGTTTTCCTGAAGAGGGGAGTAAACAGAAAAAACCTGAGCTTAAAAGCCAAAAGATTAGAAATTTGCTGAACGAACAT
>QOCX01000007.1:1133589-1197964 GCA_005959815.1 Sarcophaga bullata
TTTTAAAAAAAAAAAAAAAAAAAACAACCTGCAAATATTTTTTTATTGTATTGTAAAAGAAATTGAGCCAGAAAGCCACGACTAACAACAGGGGGGAGTTGTAAAGCTTTCAAATATAAAATATTAAAGCAAATACGGGGGTAGTTTTCATTACATTCTAAAGAATGTTTTGGTGGCAACCACAAGTGCAAGTAAGGCAGGGAGTTTGTGGTGTCGATGGTGGTATCCACTCATCCCAGCCACCATCATCAGTTTATTAAAAACGCAACACAGCAATATATTGTAATAGACTCGCCTCGAATCGACTCGACTATGTCTATAGACTAGACGGGTAAATACTTAAACGAACTCATATGCTATATGACAGGCAGACGGACAGAGAGAGAGAGAGAGAGAGAAAAAGAGAGAAAAAAATACCCGAAAATATTATTATTTACCATCCATACATGTTGGATGTGTTGTAAACATGATACACGTTTTATTTCATGTTCTTATCCAATTCCACTTGTAGATGATGCCTCCACTTCAGTATTACATCTAAAGCAGCAACAAACTTTATGGCAGAGTGTACAGATTTGATTTTATTTGCGTGTATATTCCACATGCCAACAAGGGAGCTGGCTTTGGCTAATTTAATCTCCAGCAAATTGTTTGACAATCTGTACGGGATTAGTAGTGGAAAAACTAAATTGTTACTGTTCGCACTTGATATGGTCTTCTGATGTGTGTAACGAATTTACAAATGAACGAACGAAGAGCAGTTATGAAGGCATTAAAGGAAAACGCAACGAGGCAAGGCAAGGCAAAGTAAGGCGGACATAACACCCGCTGTTTTATGGCTTTGCCTTGATTAAATACCATGGGTGGTTTTGTTTGATAACAATTCGTAAACGTTGGGACGTGTAACACGATTATATTCGTATTTATTCTAATCATTTATAATATTCTCTTTCCCCCTCACTCTCTCTCTTTCTTTTTCCTAGTTCGTTTATATTTTTATTTTCTGAATTCAACTTATTTAAGTTGCTTTTATAATAGGCTTCTTGGCAGATGTTAGGCTTGCAAGGGTTTAGGTTTCTAAAATGAAATGATTTCACTAGTTAGCGATTCGAAAACAATTAAAATCTACTTCCACTACTAAGTGGTGGACTTCTGAAAACGAAATTATGCGACAGTTTACAGACTCTAAAGCTAGAACTAGCCGAGAGTTCACGGAACATACGTTCGTTTCTAGTATGCAGTATTTTCTTATGCCGTACGTTCCGTGAACGTTAATTTCTATAATAGAAACGATATGATGACGGATATCTAATCGTGCTCTCGTTCGATCTTCTAAAACTTTAACCGACGCTTAAAATAGCCTACCGACACACAACTAATCGGTTACGAAATTTATTTAAATACGTCGGGACGGCGCGAACGCCATTCCCGGCTACCAAAAATTATACGCACGAGTTATTCACATTAGGAATAATCGCAGGGGTCAACTCAATCCAGAAGTGCAATGATCAAGTCTCGCCCTGGAGGAACCGCCTTCATGATCACGGATAACCTCTACGCCAGGTAAGTATGCTTAACAACTGCCAGATCACACTATTTATACAAATCAAAACATTAACTCAATGTGAATTATTTCTTTTAAAGTGAAGTAAAGCGAACAATGATAAAGTAAACAAATATGACTAAAGTAAACATTATTGTTAGGGGTGATCTTTTACGAGACGATCATCAGCTAGACATGCACAATGCTATGTGCCTATAGTTAATACTCTGAACTAATGTTCAACAAATACAATTCCTGTTCAACAAATATAATTCCTATTCTGGCGTAGAAAAAATAAAAAAAAATAATTTTAATTTATTATGATATTTAATTAAAAGCAATTTTTTCTCTCGTTCGTTTGAATAATTCCTCTTATTATCTGTTACACTCACAATCATATTCATAAACAAGTTGTAATTGCAACAATAATGCTTCTTCTGCTAATGATAAACATTACATTACAAGACCCTATAATTTACATGATTTCATCATCAATATTTACCTGTTTGTGGTTACAAGTTACGAGCTATTATGGCCTCTTGTTTAATGGCCATGTCTAATAATGGCTAAAATAATAAATTAACTTTTGCCCAGAAATAGCTCTTTGCCTACTTTGAAAGGGCTTTTGCTGCTTTTGAAATTGATTGTGTATTCGATTTCCAAATAAACACACACACACACACACTTAATTTTCTTTAATGCTGTCATCTGATGAATTTAAAATTGAAGAAAAAAAAAATAAAAAAAATTATTGGAAAAATAAATTCAAATCTGTTACATTAAAAAAAAAACAAATAGTTTTCAAAATACAACAACAACGACAGCAGCGACAGTAACAATAACAATAAAAAATGGAATTATTGCAACATTATTCCCATGTCTTTGGCATACAAATGCAGTTGTGAACTCAATTTCGTAACATAATACTGCCATGCACCGAGAGAAAAAGTCACATGAAATTCAAAATTCGAATCCAAATAAAAAACAAAATCACGCGCATAATAAAAAAACTCGTAAAATTCGGTTTTTTCCTAGGGCCGGATACAAAAATGTGAACGGCTTACATACAAAACGTACATATACTTACATATATACACACATATCTATAAATAAATTGTTGTATTAAGTAACTATACCATTGATATACGAGGGTTGAATTAAAACACCTGATAAACTGTATTATATAATGTAAATCAAATTATGCAACAAAACCGTTATAATTTACATAATCGCGTTAGAATAGATAGAACAATTCACCCGATTAATTAATTCTTTTGAAAGTTAAGAATACTTATGTGAAATTACTACTCCTGTATTATGAAATTTTTTAGTAAATAGCGATATAACCTTAAAAAATAACTTCTGGTAGAGATTTTTGACATTTGGATTTTTGATTGGTCACTACAACCCTTTAGTCAAGATTGCGACCTACTTTTTCACATCACCTATGTTGAGTGTGTTAATTTTTTCATGTTCATACCGGAGATCAGCAATGAATATTCAAAAAGATGAGTAGATTCGAATCATGCTCATAATTTCTGATAGTTATACGCGTTCATACTTATTTTAGTACCATAGAACCTCTACTAATATTCAAAGTTTGATGTCCTCATCATATTCATACTTAACAACACGTATGATGTTGTTGATTTCGACTCTCCATAACTCAACATACATAAGAAACATATACAATCTAATTGATTGGGCTTAGGAATCAAACATATTTCAAATGGTATGAGTTTGATGGCAACGTACATTGCAACCTGTACTTATAAAGCATCATTGTAATGAGTATGAATGAATCAGAGTACATAGTTAAATTTCAATATTGTTGACTCACTTACATTCAAAATTTCATGAGTGCTTCTGAGTAGCGAAGAAACGATTCATTGACGATCGCTGGTTCATACCTATCAAATATAGTTAACTGATGTACTATTTTGAGGCTATTACAAATCTGCCCGACTTCAAATGGGCTAATCTGCTACTCTACTCTCTTCATATCCAACCAAAAATTAGATTTGCGTTTCTTCAGCATGGCAATTTACTTTTGCGTAAAGCAATGCGATATTCAAAGAAATAGCCTTTAGGCTCTGTAAAGTTATCGTTCTCATGCTTGCACGAGCAGTAATAAATTTTTACTCTGCTTAGAACCTCCCATATCTGTCAGCATTTTAGGTAAGGTTTACGCCACAATCATTTTCTATTCGTAAGCATAATGTGATCTAGGCGATCAGTAATCATAATGACGTCTTCCAAAAGCTAAATTTCAATTTTATCAACTCAAATCGTTAGAATTTCTCTCTTTGTCTCTTCTCCTTATAACGGACATGTTCAGTAATTTGTCCTGCCATACTTAGATTCATCAATTCCAGACTATAAGGTGTACTGAATTAGTTGTCAAAAGAATGAATTGCTATACAGGATACATACAGTAAATGTTTCTTGAAATAAAAATGTGGCACGCTAGTGTGTTTGAAAAATTTGCTTGTTTAAGTCTCCATATCGATAGAAAACTCTCTACGATAGTTTCATTTGAAAACTATCCGCACTAATTGTAAAGAATGGGCAGTTAATTTTGTTTTTTTTCTTTACAGTTTTTGTAATATTTTCACAAACTTCAACTACTACCCTCGCATTTACATACAGACAAACCACGTTACAAGCACATGGCCTAATGCATATCGAGATCGGCTACCAAAATATAACAGAAAACTAATGCTTACGCCTCCCCCACACCCCACTTAAAACACAAAGCATCTGATGTCGATATAAAAATTAAAACAACGTTAAAACGTTTAACCCAACCATTGTCTTGTGGGCTTTGAATGTATTCGACGCAGCAATGGAGTCAATGTATGAATAAAAGAATGAATGAATGAACGAACGAACCGAGCACATGCTTAGCACAGGGAGAAGGAGTAGGTAGGGGAAGAGGTCTATGGAGGGTAGACACTCAGTTATACATGTTTTTGCATGGATATTGCGCGCGCACTAATTTCACAGTCTCAGATGATCAACACTGACATCGTCTGTCGTTTTAATGTCGTTTTATGTCTTACTGGTTGACTGACTAATACACTAAAAATAACTGGTACTGGTACTGGTACTCTCATACTGGCATTGGTATGTACTGAGTGGTGGTACACAGTAGTTGACTGCTGGGTTGTACGGTTGGATGTATAAAATTTTATATTGTTTACATTGTTGTTGTTGTTGTTTTTCTTGGTATTTGTTTGTGTGTGTGTGTGTGTGTTTTTAGGCCTTTTTTTATTGAAAAACAAAATCATGCAGACTTATTTAACCAGATTCTGTTTTTTTTTTGATTTACAGTGTGTGATTTTTTTTATTTTTTTTTTTTTGTTGTTGGTTTAAATTCGTATTCAGTGAACTTTTTTATTGTTCCTATTGTTGTTGGATGTTGCTTTGTTAATGTGGCATTTTTTATATTTTTGTTTTTTTTTACTTTTGTTTTATGAATTAAGTGAGATGTGGCAATATTTACTACGTGATTTCATTTACAATTATTGGCAACAAAAAAAAAAAAAAAAACAATAACAACAAACAAAAAAGTAAACAAAAGTAAAAAAAAATTAAAAAAAATAAACAATTGCCGCAAAATTATAATGACTAATGAAAAGAGTAACAAACAATCAAACAAAGAAACCTTTTTAAACAATTACTTGACTTACGAAATTCAATTTCAATTCAATTGCAAAATCATACCAAATTTATACCAAAAATATTAGCCAAACTATCTATTTTATAAGACACTGTACAAACACTAAAGCGAACAACTGTCCAACGCGCAAAGTTGAAGGTAATTGCTGAAATAAAAATCATCGAGTCAAAATTGCTTCAATTGCTCAGCGCTAAACCCTTGATAAAAGCCATTTGAATTAAATAAATTGGCAAGATACACGCTTTAAGACTTCTACAACTGTTAACACAAAAAATGTCATTGAAAGTTATTTATCCACCAAACGCTGGTAATAAAAAATGAATCAGGAAACTATTGTCAAGAGTTCGGTGTTTTTGAAAACATAGAATCCGCGACCACCTCTCATACGGACTTAATGTGCCATTAATTAAACCTCCTAGATTATGCAATAGTCTATAACTTTGTCTAATAGAAGTAGAATTGTGTTCAGTCAATACATTAGTGGATTGCCTACATCTTTAGTGATTCTCTTTGGGAGGATTTTTTATCTAACCGTTGTGGCATAAAAAAATGGAAATGAAATCTCAGAACGTCTGGAAAAGTGAATGAAATCAATAAATTAATGATTCGTGGAAAAATGGCAAACCTTAAGGAGCATTTATGCTATGGTCACATACATGTCACGAATTCTTTTTTTTTTTTTTGGTTTATATTGTAGACATTTACACTACTTGTGCAGTGCAAATGGCAATAATATTACACAATAACAATTTAAATAAAGCTTTCAATTTCATGCAATCATTTTTGTGAATTTAAAAATGTTTTGAATCCTTAACTAAAGGACAGTTTAAATATTCATTCATTCAAACGTTGCCTTCAAATGTTATTATATTTTGGAAAGTACAGACAACGAAAACACTTTCAATTTTTTAATTCCATGCATTCATTTAGAATTCAATGGATGAATGGAATAGTTTTCATATCTGAATACCGAATACAGGGTTACACTTACGAGTAAGTGCTGATAGCATTGAGATACGCATATCAAATTACTTTTTTATGCTTCAATGTTTAGTTGAGATCTTATTTTGTTTCTGTTTCTGTCATTTTAACATGTTATTATTGACTTTATTGTTGTTGTTGTTGTTGTTGTTGTTGTTCCTAAATTACAAAAACAAAAAACAGTGCGATTTCAATTTATTTAGTTTAATGCACACATCATGTTTACCGTTTTACTGGCTTAAACCCGTTAAATCCGGTTAAAACCGATTGACAAATAAAACGACTGAAAAATAAAGCCAATCAGGCAAATAATTTCTGGCAATGAATGAAGAAAGTGTTGCAATACAATTCACACAATATTTTTTTTATTTTTTTTTTCTTTTTTAATTAAAACTGAAATGGTAACCATATGGGAAACTACTGTCAAAAAACGAAAACTTAATATAAAATAAAATAAATAAAATATGTATACTTGAATAAACCATAAGGCGACAAATAAATGCCGCCTACCCATTAAAAAAAAATATAAGAAATTCGTGGCTTGTCTGAAAAAGTAAATTTTCTAAAAATAAAACTGTTTACTATTGTTATTGTTTATTTTGAAATTAAAAATTTAAATAAAATATCTTCATTTTATTATAAAATTGAGAAGAACTACAAAACTTTATTTACCAGTTATTGACAATATTTTCAAAAACAAAAACAACAACAAGTTGTTGATTACGATACATAATAATCGAAAAATAGTTAACATCGCTTACATTTTCCATGCAAAGACAAATTGCAAATGCCTTGTCAGGCTAGCAATGGAGCACTTGGTTAATTATTGGCCAAACGGTATGCCTACTTCACATTTGTTGATCAACTTGATTGTGCATGAAATCGGCAGTGATATTGATAATTTATTGTAAACTAACCGGGACTAGCCAAAGATTACTTGAATTGTAGTATATTAACGAATGTAATAGAAAATTTGTTTTACAGTGAGGCGTAGAAATATACGTACAAATAAATTAAATCGAAATCAAACAACAACACAACACACTACTGGCAAAGTATTTCTAATTGGCATGCCAACTGCCATCAAACAAGTTATTGGACAGTATCTCAGTGACATCAACAACAGATCGAACATACCTCTCGGATACTCGCTAATGAATACATCCTTACACATTACAAATATTCATCGCAAGGAGCGCATAGAATCTTGGTCTCTAAGTTTTAAATACTAATACAGACTTTACACATTCGCAAATTAAAAGTGAAAAGAAAGGGCAGAGCCGCAGTGCATAGAAGATCAGAAGTTCGGAACAGAAGTCGACTAATTGGACGGAAAAACTACGTTAAATATGATTTAAAAATAATTGATATTCGCAAAACCTAATTACTACTAATTCACTACTCGATTACTTTAGTAACAGTACCAGGCTGAAATAATGGCTAAAAAGTTACAAGTTGAGATGTGCGAGAGTAAAGAGGGTCATTAGATCTTTAGAAAGTGTGTACATCTCCCTCTGAAATAATGGCTTTCTCAAGTGGGAATTCGGTACGGAAGTATTACAGAGATATGCGCATATTTACTGTGACAGAAAATCGAATCTCCAAAAAGTGTGCACTCTCCTCTGGAGCGGATAGTGGAGCATACGACAATTACCCTCATACCAGTTCCTGGACATGCGTACATTAAAATTAAAAACAAAAACTAACGTGATATTGCGCATTCCTCTGCAGAGGCGGAAACAAACAATCTCACACACAAACTTTTCTCTTTTACAGAGGAAAGGTGGAATAATAAACTAACTTGTATAGCGACTAGCCAAATCTGGTCTCTATGGGTAAATATAGTAGCCAATATTAGCATTAAACCTAACCAGAAACCGCCTAAGAAACCTTATAGTAATTATAACGAGTCACTAGCTTCTGTGTGGGGGGAATAACGCACAATGATTTCTACAAAAGCAGTAAGCTTGTAAAGTTGAGACGAACGGACCTTTGTGATCCAGAACTTACTGCCAAAATGTTTCTAACCAAATATAGATTCGAATAGAATTTACAATATGATAAAACCATCGAGTTGACCATAATTTACTATTAAATAACGACAGAGCTATCAGTATTATAGCAGCATCTTATTTGATCCAACTAAGATACGCTTTACGAATCGATTGCCAATTTAACTTAACCTAATCAAAAGCATATACCGAACCATTCTGCTATAAGATAATAATGATGATGATCATATTTTCTAAAGATAACGGTAATAAACTATCACCATTATTTAAAAAAAATACGAGGAACCATTACAAAAAAATTCGATGCAAATGACAGCGAATTGATTTCGTGTGTCTACAAAACAACATCTCTTCCTTTAATAAATCACACAGAGTTTGTCTTTGGTATGAGGAGGGGGGGGGGATCATTGAACTGATTTGATCTGATCTGATTAGCATTTAAGGCTGTTTAACGATTCGATTTGAATTGTACGGGAGAATTTATTTTTAAATAATCTGATATTTATTTATAAAAAAAGAAAAAAGAAAACCAATTAAGAAATAAAAATTAATCGCGTATAAATTAACAAATTTAATCAAACAAATGTAGGGAAAACAAAAACAAAAACTGGATTTACTTACAAAATAAAAGCATTTTAAATTCATTTTATACAAAATGATGACAATGATGATGATGATGATGATGATCTTCTAACAAAGTCTTCTTACTAAAACAACAGGTCATCTCAATATGAATATTCATTTCATGTTTATTTTGACCCTTTAATGGATTATTAATCGATTTTTGTTTTTCGTTTAGGTTAACAAACTAAACAATTTTGATTTTTTGTTTAAAGATCAATGAACTATTCTTTGATGAAGTATTAATTCTAATAAACTATTAATTTGTTAACCAACCATTAATTAACAAAAATCAAAATATAAAATCAATCAATCGCGATGTATAAAATACATAAATTATATACGGTGCCATGCACGATTGTCTAGGTTTTCCCCATGCATAGTAAATTAAGTAAACACCTCCGGTTTTCAATGGAAACGATGATTAACAGACAAGTAATTAAAAAAAAATCAACTGCAATCGGTCTAAGTCGACCATAACGAACAATTGTGAACCTTTATTCAAGGCATTGAAATAAAAATGTACCGCAAACAGCTGTTTATTATGACCAGACGTCGGCACCAACAGCCCCCGGGGATTCAACATCTTCGGCTTTTTACACACATAGGACATGAACATCAACAATGTTCGTTAAAAAGTGCGTAAAATTACATTCAGTTGCTTGTCAGCTTCTAAAGAAAAAAGTTCATGTCGTTTTTTTTCAAGTTTCAATGATACACCCAAAAAAATATTACAGTAGGATTCACTATTTTCCAGTGAGATACATACCTCTCATAAATACACTCACATTTTTATCATGTTCTCTTTGTGACGACGTCTGATTATGATTGTCTAATAAATAATCTGTTGATCTATCACTAAAGTTTAATTGAAAATGTGTATGACAGAAAAATCGGATTAAAATTTGTTCCTAATCAGTTTAAATTAATCAAATAATCTTACACGGAGCTCTTATTATTCGCAATGCATGATGGCTCTTTACTGATATGCGCAGGACACGCATACAACTTCTGAGGAAGCTAACACCGTTATGACAACACATCACACCCTTGATACATATATAATGACGAAGTACAAAAGGATCCCATTCTCTGTCATTATGGGATTTGATTATCTAGGAATTATTGACAGACTTTATGTCACAGGTGATTTGAATACAAAACTCATTACATTCAGAATATATGTATGCAGTCTTTGTGATTAAAAATGTTAATCTGGAATTCAGAAAAGGATTTAAGCCACAATAACCCACTGCAGTCCATCCTACACCAGTGTTGATCCACTGAGATGTATTTGCCATATCCTTCAGCTGCCAAATCACCATTCACTTTTCCTTAATTTCAATACAAAGGCTATACCTTTTACAATTTATAGGTGTTATAGAGTATAACAACAACTAAATGATATGCAAAGTTTCACAAGAAAAAAAATTTCTAACATTAGTCTGACTTTTTAATTATATTCACATTAAAATAATAATTACTTACTATCATCGTATTTATAAATAAATTTAGATTAATTGCTTATTTGTAATTTTATTAATTACAACATATGGGAGAGTATATAATAATGCGTAAATGCTTATTGCCTCTTTAATGACGGATTTTTTTATGTTCATACACGATGGATCAGTGATAGGCTAATTTTGTAAAATTTTGGACACTTCAGTTCGTTACAAACAGCTAAAATGGTGGAATCGACTATTTCTGTACAAGACCCAAAAACATCTCTGCATGTTTATCGCATTAGAAGCAGCGTTTACAGACAGATTTTATACAAGAATTCTGTTTTAAACTTTTCATGAGTTAAACGTGCTTTGATACAATTTTTCTAAAATCATCTATGCATCGTTCAAGAAAAATTGAATGACTCTAATCACGTCAATTATGAGTCAATTAAAGGGTCTTTTATTTCTTATTTCTTCGGGAACTTCCTCTCAGCAGATATCTGGCCAAAAATTATTCAAAAAAAGATCCTCAAAAAACTATACTCGAACTCGACTCCAAACTGTATGTACCGCCATTTGTGAATGAAACTAACACACACACACAATGCGGGTGGTGTAAAAAACTAGGTTGTAATCCTGACTAAAGATCAATTAAGTTAAGCAAGTAATTTCCCAGATTTTTATTACATATGGAACACGATGTAAAAAATTATTATCTGAAGATATTTAAAAATAATGAGTAGCCAGTGAAATGATTAGTAAACAACTGAAGCAACAATAAACAACAACAATGTATTCAAAAATATTGTATAACAATCACTTGTAATGCAATATGTTAAGTTTAAAACGAAAAAAAAAATCATATTGCAGCTATCAGATTGAAGGTCAAACATATTGGCGGCATTCTAAGAGATAAAAACTCGTTTACCTTTTGTACGAAATGAAGCAACTGAAGCGGGAAATTGAATTCCTTTAAGTGTTTTACTACGGACAGCAGTAGTAATGGTAGTAGTAGTAATAGTAGTAGTAATAGTAGTAGTAGTAGTAGTAGTAGTACTACGAAATGATCTTAACTGTTTGTTGCTTTTTTAAGCCCACTGTCATTTGTGTCATTGCAATTATTTTTATTTTTTTGTAAAAAAACTTTCAAAAAATCAAGTAAATTTTTTCAATACAACTCAACAGGGCTATTTATTTTAAATTTTTTCTTTTTTTTTTTTGTATTTATTCTGAGCAATTTGGAAACTGAAAAATTTAAGTAAAAAATGAAATAAAGTTTTGAAAAAAAAAATAACAATAATATTTAACACCTTGGAACAATCATGTGAATTGGAAAGAAACCTTCATTGTTTAGAGACTATTTCATCAAAATGTTTTCATTTTTTTTTTCATTTTATTTTTTGTTTTTATAATTTAGTGAATGTGTTTTTTTTTATTGTTCGAATTGACAATTACAACTTTAAACAAATAATAATTGTCTTCATGAATAACAAACAAAAATTGAAAAAAAAATTGTAGAAACTTTAACGTTTACGAAATGTCTATAATTAGACTGAATTATAGAAGGCATTTATTTATTGGATAAGGAAAATATTTTGGCAATAAATTTTAAATAAAATCAAAACAATTTTATTACCATGAATATTATTGATTGATTACTATGTCTATATTTTTATATTGAAAAAAAGAGAAGAAAAAACAAAACAAAAGTAATAAAACTTGTGCTATTAAAATTTTAATTTCTATTGTATTTGAATTGTAATATAATACCACGCCACTCAACAATTCATATGAAATGTTTAACAAAAAATTCTGATTTTATGATCTACCTTGTAAAAATTATTGGCTAAGCTTGTTCCAAACAGTCTTATAAGGCTCCCGATAGAAACCTACATACATAATAGGGCATTACAACCCATTAGTCAGGATTACGGTCTAGCTCCTCAGTGTGTTAATTTTATACATGAGTGGCGGGATCTACAGTTTAAAGTCGACTTCGAATGACAGATTTTTGAGAAACTTTTCATGGCAATTTTATTTACTCTCAGAGTTTTTTCCAGAAATCTACTGAGCGGAAGCCGCCGAAGAAATATTTTTTCATATTTCGTTTTTGATGTCTGACCGGGGATACGAACCCTAGCCTTTCGTCTAATAAGCTAACACACTACCTACTACACTACGGCGACTTCCCCTACAGAAACCTACCCAGCGCCATTTACAAATACGGATTTCATCCAAATACGAATATATACTTACGTCCTGATTTACAACAGCTACATATTATATTGTAGAAGTGGTGAACAGTACACGATCTGTAGTCCAGTAGGTAGTGCGGCTCAAGCCCAAGTCATGTAAAGTAAATGAAATCTAAAAAAATATTTCTTTTGCAACTTCCTCCCAGCAGTCTTCTGGCATTAACTCTGAGAGTAAATTAATAATAAACGTAAACAGTTTCTCAAAAATCTATTGTTCGGAATCGACTTTAAGCTGTAAACCGTCATTCGTGAATAAAATTAATATACACAGCATGGGTAGTGTGGGATACTAGGCCGTAAAATAGACTAAAGAGTACTAATTCGCTTATTTTATCGAAAATATATTCATGAGAACAATGCTCTCTGAGAGCAATCAAATAGTGACCCTATCTCTAAAAAAATTTTTTTACTTTTTTATGTTTGCAAGAAAACTGCAGACAGACTTTTTTGTTCCTGAGTTATCCTTTATCATTTCATATATAATTTTTATATTTCTTTATAACGAACACAAAATCTTTCTAAGGCTTTTATAAACAAATTTGCACACATTTTTGTTTCGCACTGTATTTACCTATCAACCGATACAGTTCTAGTGTGTATAATAATATTTATTTTAAACTTACCGTTATTAACGCAACAACTAAGTGTTACGACAAATAGCAACAACAGTAGTAATCCATTGGATAATGATAATGGAGCCGGAGATGATGATGATGATTTTAAAGCAGATCTTAAACTGGAGATCAATAAATCAAATCCAAATGGTTTTCGTCGTATTCTGGTTGTCATTGTTGTATTAAATAAGAAGACCTGACGAGATGTTTTCCAAAAATTGTCGATGTATGTGAAACTGGACGAATGGGGATGATGTTATGGACGATTGTAACAGTAGCAATAGGACAACAACAACAAATTTTTAGGCAGTCATAAATGTTGGAAGTGTAAAAAGGAATAGGAATTCCTTTAATGAACAATTTCAAATGACAGGAGAAGGAGAAGGAAATGCAGGAGAAATGAGAGAAAGAAAAACGATTGTTTAATTATTCGTTTAATTATTTCGTTTGTATATGAATTTTATTCGTTTTTTAATATTTATTTTCTTTTTTTTTAGTTTTTTGTAATAAAATTAAAATTAATTATTTGGTAATGGTTTTTTCGTATGTAGTTGTTGTTGTTGTTGTTATTATTATTATTTTGTTTAAACAGAGTCTGAAAGTATACACAGTTTATTTTTATTTGTTATATATTCCGTTATTTTTCTTAATTGCTGTTCTATTTACACCTCTAACTCTCTCGTTTTTTGAGCTCTTCCGCTTTCTCTCTCTCTCTCTCTCTCTATTGTGCTTTCTTTTATTTCCTTTTTTTTCATTTATTGGAGGTCCCGTTTTTATAAATGTATGTAAATTTGTTGTTGTTGTTGTTGGTAGCAAAAGCAGAAAAAAAATCCAAAATGGCGTTTTTATATGTAATTGTGTAATCCTTGTTATATATAGAATTTTTATAGAATTTCTTCTTTTTTTTCAATTATTTTTCAACGATATTTAATTAAAAATAATATTTATTTTTATTATTTCATTATTTCTCATTTTTTCATACTCTTTATTTATTTTATCTTTTTTTTAAGAGAAATATTTAAATTTATTTTATTTCAAGGATTTTCAAGCACTTTTTTCACTTTTCATCGTTAGGCAGAACAAAAATAAAAGAACTTAAAAGGTAACTAAAATGAATTGAAAGAAGAGCAAACCCCTTTTAAGGTTTATATTTCATTTGTGTTTTATTTTTTTATTCATTAATTTTTTTTATTTTTATTATTTTTTTTTTTTTGTAATTTCAATTTGTTAATTGTTATAATTTTAATTCTTATAATAATACCGTGCGCCAAATTGTATTGAAAATAATTTTTTTATTTTATTTTATTATTTAAAGTAAAGAAAAACACAACATTTAATGCTGCGCGCTTTATTGTTAAAAACATTCGTCAGGTTTAATGGTCGATCTCGGACTGAAGATTTAGTTTCATAATTCCAACACACTCGGTTGGCTGTCTGTTTGATTAAAAATCACAGCTTTTGCTTACTCTCACACATACACATACACACACATACAAGTTTGTAACATAAACATTCCTCTACATCTTTACCGTTAATTGTAAAGTTTTTACGCATAAAACATAATAGAGAGAGAGAGAGAGAGAGAGTGGTGAATTTTACAAAGGAAAGCTTTTCAGTGTTAAAAAGCTTCTGGCATCGTCATGCTTTAAAAGACAAGTCATGACAAGACTAAATTGAAGGAGTTTTTAAAAGTAAAACCATGAAAAAACAAAAACAAAAACAAAAAATCATACAACAAACTTTAGTTATTAATGCCTTGTGAAACAAAAAAAAAACAAACAACAATTTTTTTATTCTCCCTTTTGCTTTTATAATAAAACAGTTAAAGTTTAACCAAACAACCAACACAGGCACTGTAATTAGAGTTACATATACCGTGTGGTGTTATATTCTGATACAACAAAGCGCCAAATTGTACGAAAAAAAGCTTGTCTTAAAAATATTAAAAATAAAAACAGTTTATGACACAAAATTAATAAATTTGATAAAAATAAATTTAAAGCAAAATTAAATCAATTTATACGAGAAAATTTGTTTTTCTTAAATAGGTGAGATGCAATAAATGCTATTCTAGCAACATTTAATGCCAACAAGATTTTACGATATTACTTAGAAATAGTAGGTAAGCTAGTACAGAATTAGGTTTGTTGTTTCCTTATAGGAATACAATTCCTCTTCTT
The DNA here is from genome assembly GCA_005959815.1 of Sarcophaga bullata. Lineage (NCBI taxonomy): Eukaryota > Metazoa > Arthropoda > Insecta > Diptera > Sarcophagidae > Sarcophaga > Sarcophaga bullata. The sequence continues at coordinate 1,148,926 of QOCX01000007.1, forward strand.
TTCGCCTAGGTGATTTCTTTCTTCATACAATAAAATAGTTGTAGGTGTTGTTGTCAGAACAAGTTGTTGTTGTCAGAATGAAACACCTCATTGTACATGATTTTGAATGATTTTTTAGAAAGTCCACTTAAGAAATGCGATAAATGTTGTCAGTCATGTGTTATGTATGGATGTATGTAAGCCTCTATGCATAGATTACAATCGTAGCTAATGAATGCTACTCTCGTTCTGTTGATTTTACTGTCTGCGTCACTGTCATAGTCATCATATTCAACTGGTTAGTCTTGCTGCAGAATATTCTCTTTACTTTACTTTAAATCATTAGGCTCTTAACTTTTCATATGGCGTTCGTATTGCAAGTCTTATGCGAGACCAATTAAATATTATCCACATAATTTAAATCCTCAGCTTTGCTTATGATATCATTTATGAAGACTTTAAACAATTGAGGTGATAAGAGGTTTGAGTTGTTGACTGACTAATGCTTTCGTTCTTCATCACCGTATGCTTATCTGTGATAATTCGAATTATTTAACATGGTTGTACCTGTTCAAACCGTTGGAACTGATACAAATTATTACGAAATTCTTTTCCTTCTCTTGATTTTAATTGAAAAAAATTTGAATTTTTTTTAATGAACTGCTGAATCGATCGTAATTTATTTGATATACAAAATGGTTAAATATTATTACCACCTCTGCCATTGAAATGTCCTCTATACATATAAACACATATATATACATATATACACGTATATACATATGTATATACATTTCAATTCAAAAAAATCTCTCAAAATTCTTAACCAAAAACACTGCATTCGCCACTCTGACGGAAATGCAAAAATGCACATAAACAAATAGCTAGAGACGACAAAGAGTGAGAGAAGTAGAGAAAAGAGCACACCACATAAAGAAAAAGAGAAAAGTTAAATTAAAAAAACAAAAAAAAAGAAGAATGTTGTTTTTATTTATTTCCTCCTCCTGCTCTTCTTTTTTTTTAGGTTTTACCACAAGAAACAACAGCAACAAAGGGAACCACACTCACAACTTTATTACGCAAAAAAAAAACACACACTCACACACAGTCACACTCATGCTTACGTAGTTACTCACGCATTTACAGGCATATCATCATTACCAAAATACAACAACAGCAACAACAACAACAGCAACTTAAATAACTTTAATGATACCACACTGCCACAGTGATATACAGCGAATGATACACAGTGTAACGAAATTTGTTGTCCTTTTTACATTTGTATACGCATTATTAGTGTCATCTTCAGTTTTTCGTTTTTATCAACCACAAAAGCATTATTTCTTTTGCGTTTTGTTTTTTTATTCTGACCAGCTTCTTTGTTTTCTGTTAAATAAACCGCAAACGTTATTATTTTTCGGTTTTGTTTTGTTTTTGTTTTGTTTTTTTTTTATTACTTTGAGTGAGATGCGGTCAATAGATCCAAGAAAACGAACGAAGTAAACATTTAATTCATAATTCTTCGAAACAATTTTGCTTTAATTAGAGCATTAGTTGAGTGAATAAATAAATTGCAAACAGCTTTTAAGATTTAATTGTTAAAGAAGATTTAAATTCTGATTCTCTTTGATTTCCCATTGAGTCCTATGGAAAGAGAAAGTGAGATTTTCTGTATAGTATGCACGAATTAAGACTTTGACCAAGTGAGAGCAGCTCATAGTAAACGATTACAATTCTGGCTTGGCCACAACCACAATAAAAATTCGATTCATTAAGTTTATCTTTCGGTTCTTACTTACTACGTTCACTATTTTGGTTACCAATTATCGAATTTGTTGTTGCATTCGGTTTTTTTTCAAGTCGTTTTAAATTCCGAACTTCAATGTTATCGAAAATATATTCTACCTGTGACGTCATAATTACTGGAATGTAACAATAGAATATTTACAGCCGCCTACTCGCCTTTTCAAAAAAAAAATTTTTTAAAATGTACGTATTTTTAATATTCCCTATCCATCACAAAATTAGTGCGACTTTTCAACGTCTGCTTCTAATGCCTTATTTCATTCGTATTTATACAACTTGAAAAATCATAGTTTCCTTTTTACTACATCCCATTCCAGATTATTTAAACAAACTTCGCCCGTCTATTATATTGTACAGACAAAAGTGACTAAAAGTTCGTTGAAAATAATAATTGATTCGAAAGCGAATAGAAAAACAAAACCGATCACTCTTCTTATCTCGAAACTCATCATACTGTTTATCTTATTGTCTAATATGAGGCCAAAGGCAAATGAATCAGTTTTGGGAGTGAAAGATCCTACGGAAAATCTATGGACCATCCTGCAAGGGAGCGCGTTGCGTAATAGACTGCTCTAATAAACATATATATTCTTTAACAACACCATGCAAAATGCAGACTAGATTGATCGAGACTCGGGCCCTACGGTTAGAGCACTAACTGTTGGGACTACCAGTTAAAGTTGTAATGCAGTAGAGTTTCAATGACTAGTTTTCGGCAATTTGTCGCTTGCGGTCTCATCCACAGAAAAAATTACCACGTACAGCATAACATGATCTGTAGGCATTATGACCTGAATTGTCCTTAGAACATAACGAGCAGAAGACAGAATTTTAAGAGCGAATGGAGCACTTAGGAGGCTACCTGCGCTTTTAAGAGAGCGATCATTCTGCGATGTATGACGAATAGGTCACGGACATACATGTAAAGGGACGGACAAACAGATTTCAATCGCTATTCCTCATAAGCTTGTTGTTTTTATTTATGTGTGTGTACATTTGTATTCTGTTTTATATGAATGCGAACATACGTATGGTATGTATGATATATTAGTGATACAATTGGTAGGATTATTATCTCTTTAAGGAACTAAAATTTCATGTTTTATTTGAATAAATTATTAAAGGAAAAAGATTAGCATCATCTTGAAAATAAACATTAAAGAACTTCCAATAATTGTGCTTAAATTTGTCTTCAACTCAAGGTTTTTCTTTTTAAATGCCAATGAAAAATTTAATAAAAAATTTAAATAAACTAAGAAACACCATATTTACCAGAAAATGAAATGGGAAAAGTTGAATGGAATTGCCAAAAGCAAAAACGAGTTACAAAATCACAAGGACTTTTTTAGTTTCTCTACTCTTTTTTTTCTATCTAGAGAGAGAAGGAGGTAAACATTATTCATCCATGACAAACAGTATTAAAAATTTTATTAAAAAACACGACAATTTTTAAGTGAAAATACAAACGTACAGAACAACATAAAAGAATAGAAGAAATAATGAAAAATTACAAAGAAAATAAAATCACAAGAACAACAAAAACAAACAAAATAATCAAATAAAACAAACAAAAATAATCATATGCAGAAGGACATGCGAAATGAATAGAAGAACTTCACCACAACGAAGTTACAGTCAATTCAACAACATGCGAGCAATTTAACGAATCAATGGAAAATTCCTGAGGAGAGAATGTAGAATAGAATGATGCATGAGAAAGTGATGTTGTGTGTGTGTATGTGTGAGGGCTTGCAGAAACATCAGTCCGTGGAACAGTGTGCACTGATAGTGTTGTGTTTAAATTTGAAAATTTTCACGATCGCCATGACATTTGCGATCATATAACGCAATTAAACATTTCATACGCAATCATATGAAAAATATTTTAAATAAGATTGAACACGAGAAAATGTTTTACGTAGGGACGCCTTACGGATTAATAACAAAAAATAAATAAAAAATAATAATAATCATCATGGAACGAATTACCATTGAAGTTGAAGCAAAAGTGGAAAACAATTGATAGCTGAACCGGTTTTGACAACCAGAAAAGTTTTGCTAGACGTAATCTACTATGAGCTACTTCACTACAACCAAACCAACCAGACCATTACCTTCAGTTTTAAGTTCTTAACCTAAAAGTATAAAAAAAATATTTTTTAACAATACGTCACTGAAAACTTTTTCAGAAGTTTTGTTACAGCATCTGAATGTTTTAAGCTTTCCATTTACAACCCTTTTTTAATTGTTGCGATATATTTTGTTTTTTGTCTCCAACATATCGTTGAATGAAGTACTAAATTCTTTAGCTTTTCATTGTTTTGGTAAGATTGGTTGTTATTTAAGAAGGAAATTGTATTTCATTAGGAACACTATAAGAGACAGAAATCCACAAAGAACGCCTGAAACTGCAAACACTTGGTTATCCAGATATCAAATGTCGAATTGATGTGGTGATTATAATCCTTAACTATAAAACCTATTATCCCAATTCGGATATCAGAAAATCGAAAATATTCCAATTTAAAAAATATGACATGTAATCCATAGCTCAGGCATCCTAACATTCAGTTCTCGGATAGAATAGCATTAACAGCAAATATCATATCATAAACAACGTCTTTATTCTTTTTCGAATAGGACAACGATGCCTTGTGGAAGTAAAAATATTCGTATGGACCTGCTGAGAACCTTTTGAATTATTGTTTAGTGTTACATATAATTCGTATGTAAGTAATGGATATCCTCTCACAACATCTAATACAGTTCCTGAATGCATATTTAATATCCAATGCTATGCACAAAATAGTAATAATCTATTGGAACCACAGAATTTAATCATTGACTGTGTAATTTACTTTGTGACAACGTATTCTCATGCAAATGCAATATTTTTTTCCATTGAAAATCTCCACCCAACCCAGCCACTGTATATTGTGTTGTAGCATAAGACCGAAACAAATTTTTAACGGTAAATTCTACTATGAGTACAACAACAACAACAACAGAAACAACAACCTTTACGTCTAGAGAATTTTATAATAAATTTCGGACACAAATTTATACAAAATTTTTAAACGCTCATCATATGTACATGCATAGAGTATAGTCACACATACACGCACACACAATACCCGAATAAGATTTAACCGAAAAATTATATTTAAAACGTGTAAAACTTTAAAATACTACTACTACTACGTAAGAAAAAAATTTACAGGGTGTTTAGTGGCCAACCTACGTACTATACGTACGATAGTATTCATAATTTATTTGGGAAGCCTGTCAATATCGTAAACACTCAACTGGCATGACAGTGAGTGGGCAAAGCGCATGTACCGGTCTCCAAACAAATACCAATAGAAGTCAGTGATTTTACGATTCGGTATATAACGGAGTTTTTTCTTTCTTCGTCATTTTGTCTGTGTGGTAGTAGTAAACAGAGGTATATAAAACAACACATTCGCATGCACACATACATATGTGTGTGTGTATAATGATATAAATGAAAACCTGCGTACGCTATTAATGGGGGGCGGTTATTACGGTATATGGGGGTATGGAATTTATTGCCAAGACTTGTCAAATTCATTAGTCTGGTGGACATTGACGGCGGAGGTCAAACTTTCTTTTGATATAAAATAATAAAATTAAGGAATTTAATTAAAAATTTCAATATGGACGTTAAAGTAAAAAAAATTAATAAATTTTGATCCACGTTGAAAAAAATAGCATATTAAAGGCGTAACGCACTAGTTCTTGAACAAATGACGGCGTCACCGTTTACTGTTTCGTTCAATAGCATCGAGGTTGTGACAATCATCAACTAACTCTGCAAAATATACAAAATGAAGTCTCATAACTTGAATCCAGAACACTAAAACTTATCACTGCGAAATCATCGCTTGGCGAAACCTTACACTGCTTTAACAGGGAGTTAATAAGCCGATATAAACCGATAATAGAAATCGTATTACGACTTCCCTTTGAAACATACATTCAAGAATGGTATTCAAAATAGTAGGTGAAGTAAAAAGAAATGCAAAGTATAATTGCGATGGTAGCATACACATCATATGTTCAAAATTTCATCGTTTGTTACTCTTATAGACCCATTAGAGAAAACTAAAATATTAAACTGCAAGATTAATGCTTAGGGACCACGCAATCAATCTCCCAAAACGAGTTATATCGGAGAACACTGCAATCGGCAATTGGTATGCAATTTCTTTCTTTTTGTTTTGGCCATCAGTTGTATCGGATCAATGCTTTTTGATAACATGCTTTCACTTTTCGCCACCGATAACCATCGTTTTTGGACTTGAAGCAATTTTGTCGCAATTATTGTCGCAAATATTTTCAAATTAACTACCATGAGCATAAGATAAGATTTTGTTCGAACTTACCACGAATATTTTTCTTATTGACGTAATTTCAAAGTTGAAAGTTAAATGAATATTCAAAGTACTGAGATGTGACTCTTGAACACAAGTTAACAAGGGAATACTCTGGTGAAATAAATATTGACCATCATGAGCCGCGCAAACTAAAAATTTTGTGGCATAGCAAATTTGATTCTTTTGTGGCCGAAAAGGGCAGGACCCAAAAAGTTTCATATATACATACTGATTTTTAGTAAGGCTATCTTTTACCTTCCCTCCCGCTCTTTCGGAATATTAGAATAATTTCTAGACTATAGCAGTGGGATTGCAATGGAACAGTCGTGTTTATTATTCGCTTACTCGCCTTTCCTCTTAATTACTGTAAAATAACTGTAATAAAGACTACATTAAAAACAAATAAATTCTGATGAATTAACAATTGTTACTACTTATACGCCAGTTCATGACTTTAGGGAAAGGCTGTAAGTATAATGGCCTGGTTAGTCAAGCATAGAGAACGTAAAAACGTAACGTACGTACTTTGCCGTAAAAACGTCTGTGGAGTTATAGAAACGTTAAAAACGGAACATATGTCAACGAAGAATGTAAATAAAAACGAAACATAACACAAAGCAACACACGCCAGAACACAACACAATGCAAAGTAACAACAACAGTTGTTTTGTTTGTCATTCTTCTGTTTATGCCCTTTTGCGATAAACAATAACAACTATTAGACAATTGTTCTGCAGATGTTTGTAACGGAGATCTTCAAACCACGATTGCTTTCTTCGCACGAAACGCGCCTTCACACAAGACTGACCGAACTTTTACTCCAATTTTGCATGCTTTGCCTTGCCTTTTATATAGCAACGTAAACAGTTTGATGAATGTTCTCGTAGTCGAAAGTTCTCGAGAATTCTGTGAATGTAAACATGTTGGTTTACATTCATGCATGATTACTTGTTTGTTGTTAGTGTAGGTTGTTAACGTTTGTCCCTGCAGTGTTGTTGTTGCTTATTGGTCTACTTGTTTATCACTTTTTCGTTATACTGATGTTGTTGTTTTATATTTGTTTATTTGTTAATCAAGCAAACAAGTCCGTTGTTTTTGTTTTTGTAGCTTTTGTTTAACATTTTAACCCTTTTCACCCGAACGGCGCCTGAGAAACGCCATTCTATTCTTTGCTTTAACTCGAACGGCGCCTGAGAGGTGCCATTACTATTCATGATCATATGTTTTTTGAGATTAGTTCGGTATATATCAGATAGTTTGTACTTAGATCCCTCAGCCTGAACACGTAAAATCGTAGTAAAATTTTTGGTGCTCAGTTAAGTAACATTCCGGAAAACTGTAGAGCCGACGAGTTCGCCAGTGTTGGCGCACTACTTCCGGAATCCTCTTCAATCAATTTAGAAATGCACTTTACCTCTTTCAAGATGGCCATTGCGCGAAAATATTTTCGAGACGCCAACCTATCCTGGGACAATGACGAGTCCTGCTCCACTACTAGGCCCACTTGGCCCCTCAATGGATAGAAGGCTCACCAAACAGTTACTTGGACTTAGTCGTAATGTCATCTCGATCAGAGATGAGTCTAACCTAAGTGAAAATACTGATAAGCAAAATCGAAACAATTTTTTATTAAAATTACTGTCGGTTAGCTGAATAATGAATGGTTCGGGTGCAAAGGGTTACTGTTAAACGAAGTTACACCATTTCAATTTTCGTAACAATAATACATGTAAAAATTTAAGTTTTATTATAAAATAAAATAACCCTATCACCCATGTTCAAATGTCATTTAAAAACGTTTTATACAGATCGTTCCGTTTTGCTAACGAGAGAGCGTTTACATTGCTCTTCATATTACTAAAAAAGCGAATGTACGGTAGGTACGTTACGTTACGTTCAGCTAACTGGCCTATAAGGTTTGTTAATTTAGAAATTAAGGTAAGTTAACAATCGGAAATTTTATTTTGAATTACAAAACACATTCCACACAATTCAGATACGTCGTCTCTTCTCTTAAACGTTAATTAGATTTTATAGAAAATATTAGAAATTAATTTATTTCCACTTAAAATTTTTTTACTAAAATTGAAAGGAAACCATTTGCCATAAAAGCCGTTGTAAAATTGAAAAACCCACCAAGCAATGTTGCCCGGAATTAAACTATTTTATAACCAACTTCGAAAAAAGAAATCACCACAGAGGAAGGGGAAGAAATGTTTAGCCAAATTTATTTAGCAAGAGACAATTTTTAGACGAATTTCCAAAGTGTAGGCTAATAAAATTAACACAAATATAAGGAAGACGGAATAATTATTATATTTGTTTGTTTTATAATTATTTCATTTTCTCTTTTATATTAAATTTGCCGCAAAACTTTTAACCTTTAGTTAGTCGAAAAGAAAAATTTCTGTTTTCATCCTCTGTTTTTTAACTCTTAATTGGTTTAACTCCTTCTTTGTTGAATAAAGCTTAAAGGAGTGAAAATTATTCAAATTATTCAATTTAATTAATTACAAAATAATTTAAAATCTTTTATTAGGTTTGTTTTTTATTTTTATGTTTTTATTTATTGTACAATTTTTTAAATGAACAAATCAAATAATGGTACCTTCTATTTTATTCAGGTTTGTATGTAAAGCAACCTAAATTCATCCCTGTTTCGCACCGCAATTTATGTGTACGATAAGGTAAGGTAAGTAAAGCTTGTTCTAAATCAGTGGCTCCGCTACGCTAATGAAAGTGAAAATTACTTACTCTAGACACCCACCACATTTTATATACGATATACGGGGTCGCCGTAACAACAACCAAACCAGGGCGAACTCAATGAATTCGCCTTGAACCAAACCAAATTGCGAATTTAAATTCAAAGTAAATATAAAATTTCAATTTTTTTTTTTTCAAAATTAAAATAAAAATAAATTAAATTACATTTTTCAACGACAAAATCGAAAAAATTGAAACAAGAAATAAAAAATAAACAAAAATGGCAATGCTGCTTACAAAACACACACACAAAACGTTGGTTGGTCACATTAAAAAAACCAGTATTATTTTTGATTGGATAAAAACCAAAAATGGCAATACCGCTAGATGTACAACAAAAGAACAAACATACAAACAAATCACAAAATGACAGTTAGAAATCTTTTTTAATTCTTTCCTCTTTTTCTCCGTTGACGGCACTTGAAATGCGTTTTATTTACACCCCCCTGGTGCGAATTTAATTATAAAATCACATGGCACTTCAACGTAAAGTATTCAAAAAACGCTAAATGAATGGACTTGTTATTGTTGAATTGTTATTATTATTGTTGATGATTTGAGATTTTCTACTGGCAATACTGAAATTTAAACACCTTTGAAATGTTAAAAAGCCAATTACACATAAATTACATACAAATAAATCACATTTTTTCAAATGCACGCAAAAAAACTGAACTTATTTAAGGAAACTTCTTTTTTCATATTCATAAAATAAAAAATTTATGAAATTTATAAAAACAGAACAAATAAGTAATATTGCTTTGACTTCGTTGTCAAAAAAATTAACCCTCTCAGCCAAAACCTCTTTTTAGAAAACAAATTGCATAAAATTTATATAAATAAAAATAAATCCAATTTTTCGATTTTAAAAAATATTCTCTTTCATACCAAGTATATTTATTTATTAGTCATGTTATAAATTACACAAATAAATAAATAATTACACAATAAATTTAGAAAAACTTTATTTTAAACAATTTATTTAGAGCGGCAGTCGTGTGGATAGATTTTATATATGGTTTGTTTCTCTATGTGAGTAACAATTGGGAGAGCAGCCGTAGTTGATAAGATTTCCACTTTTAGTATAAAATACGTTCTAATGCTTAAAGTTGCTTATTCAGCGTATTTTTTGTACGACGGATTCTGTGTGACTCAGTCTTCATCGTCACTTGATATACAAATGTAGTTAATTTCAATTTAAATAGGGAATTTCCCTATTTGTCGCGTGGTATTGACCAATAAAATAAAAGCACATATTTGTATGACGCCTTTTGCATCTTCAAAGTACTTTGCAATGCATTTTGACACTCATTTAAATTTTCTTTTCAACTTTGTTTCCCATTTTTGCACGTTCAAAGTTCACTTTGTTTTACCAATTCTAGATATTTAGTTGTTGTATATCACAACCGTCTGTAAACGACGAAGGAAGCAATTTTGCGAGTATCACAAGTAGTTAACTTTCCCCTTTTCGTTTTTCTCTTCTGTCCCACAAACTCAAGAATTTTCAAAGTACTTTCCAAACTATTTTTAACGTGCAAACGGCGTCTATGTAGCAAATAATGTAGCATACAATTATATAATATTAGTAATAAGAAATTAGTGAATTGGTAAATAATGCTTTCGTAAGATCGATAACACCCACAGTTTAATGTTTTCAATAAAAATCCATAACAACAAAAACAATATTTCTTAGCCTCCAAAGCAATTTCGATTGTTTTAACAAGAAGTAACAACAAATAATAATCAGATATTACGCGCTTGAAATCAGTACTTGCCTACGAAATTATAGTTTTCATTTCATTGTTTATATTTTAAATTTTATTTGTATTTCTTTTCCATATTCCATAAATACAATGTTGCATATGTCTTTTACAAAACGGCGTGATCCTGATTTTATCTAAATTAAACAAAATTGAATCTGGTAATACCGTCAAGAATTTGCCGCTTCCATTTTTATAACGCCGCGGCAATCACACATTCAACGTTTTGTATAAATGTTTAGAGAAAATTCAATGTAAACATAAAACACAAAACATTGCCAACTGCTATACATACACACATTCGCATACACAACATCCTGTCAAGTGAGAACGTTATTGCGATTTTTACATCACAACAATAGTAAAACGGGGTTATTTGCTCATTTAAATACTTTTTTAAACATGACATGGCAATGCTCAATAACACCAGCTCTAAACGAGTTAATCGTTTTTCCTTTTATCATCGCTCGTGCTTTGCTTTTTTAATTCATAAAATAAAAAAAGTCAGAAAACTTTTCAGTCATAGTGAAACAGTTGAACGAGCAACAGTGATAGTGAAGTGAAGTGAAAAAATTAAAAAATAGAAAAATTGAAATAAAATATTTTCTTTCAGAAAAGAAAAAAATATATATAAACATACTCTCGCGCACAAACAAATCAAGAAATTGTACAAAAAGACTTAGGCGAAAATATTGTCGTATCCTGAACTTTTTCGGGAAGAGGATTATACGCCTTTTTGAGTAAAGAAAAACGAATTAATAGTGCTGTAACGGGACAATCTCCATTAAAAAATTGGTAAAAACTTATAAAATTTCAATAATACAAACGAATTTATATGAACTTGTAAAAATTTTAAACGAAATTCTTAAGAAATTAAAATGAAATTTTTAACAAAATTTTACAATTAAAAAATTTTCATGTGCAAAAAGGAGAGTGACAGCGAAACAAAGAGAAACGTTGCAGAATTATAAGAGAGAAAGCAAAAAATAAACAACAACAATAAAGTCATTGAAAGGAAATAACAAAACAAAGAAAATTTGGCAACAACAACAATAAAAAGTGCGTGCATTTCCCAAGAATTGAGAAGCCAAAACAAACGCAGAAAAGTTAAAGCTTTAAAAAGCATACAACAAAAAAAAAAATAAAAATAAATAAATAAATAAAATAAAATAAAATCGTGATTAACGGTTGAAAATAAGATTAAAGCAAATTTTTCTTCTCAAACAAGAATTGCAACAACGGCAACAACGTTTCCAAAACAGAGAAACCATCAAAGGAAGAGGTGAGTGCTCCATTGATTTAAAATATAAATTTCATGAAATCAAAAAAAAATTTTTTCTTTTTTACATTTTCTTATAATTTTTTTTTACATTTTCTTATATTACACATACATTTTTTGTATTTTTTTTTTTTTGACAAAACAACAAATTGTTTTAATAATAATAAAAGTCTTCATATACATATACAATATAAACACAATATATACACTGTACAAGAACACTCACACTATTATTGTACTCCGTACACAATATGGTAATAACGTATGGGCCAAAGTTGCTACGATGTCATTCGTTTATCTTTAGGAGTTTTGGAGTTGAACGGAGCACTGCCTCACTTCGTACATTCTCTCCGAACGGTGGAAACAATGCAGTGACTAGACATTTTCTCGAAATTAGACAGAATATGGATCGTTTGCTCTTGGTCTTTGTTATAGAGTAGAGTCGAGTAGGGTTGAGGGCTAAATTTTGGAAATACAACTAAATATGGAGAGAAGAATTGATAAAGCATAGATCGTTTGCTCTTGGTACGAATAGTTGCTATTTCCGATATCAATCCAGCTTTGAGAATTCTGTCTTGTAAGTTCTAAGGAATTGTTATAGAATAGGATCCCATTAGACAGGTTGAGGACTAAATTTTAGAAATACATCCTAAATACCGGAGTTTATAACAGGGTCGTCTATTATAAAGCTAAGCTCTCAAAACTCATTGTTGTTTGTTGGTTCGTGTTGCAAATGCCGCCTATGACAACCGTGGAAAGCAGAATATATTTCAGGCGTGGAAGCAAGTACTCATCACGTTGCTTTAATATTCACATTACCTTTATCCCGTTCGAAAGAAAACAATTCTTAAGTATTTTCATGCTCCCGATGTCGTACAGGACAGAGCGAAAGAGATTTTTTTTAATAATAGTAGGACAACTGACTACGCATCTCGTTTAATTTCACTATTTGATCGATATTCTTAGGGACAAATTGTTCGTTAGTACGTTATTTGTCCAAAGTTTTTGTTTGTGATGCGGGTTTATCTTGTCTTCCTACTCATATAGCGCTAGCAACAACAAGACGTCATCATTTTCTTTGTATCGCACATACATACTATCGTACTTCTTATTCATTCGTCTACTTCCATTTATTGTTTAATTAAACTTTACCGATTGTTTATTTTCTGCATTCTTTCCACCTTTTTTTTTTTTTTTTTTTTTTGTTATAAAGAAACTACAAGTTTGTCAATTAGAAGTAGTGTTTGAGGTCGCTCGTTTTGATAACGAAATTCTAAAAAAAATTAGTTTTTTCTTTTAATTTATTATGAGCATTAAATAGAATTTTAAAAAGTTATTATTTTATGTTCAGAATGTAGAACTTTATATGTATGTCGTTAGGTGTTGTTTATAAGACAATACAATTACAATTTTTAGTAACGATTTTTTATTTTTTTTGTAAAGGTCTTCGAAAGATCCTCCTATGTTCGCAAGTGCGGGAGGGGGTGGGAAGAGAATTGGCTCGATTAAGCAGAACCAACAGCAACAGAGTCAGATACAAACACATCAACATCCCACACACCCACAACCACATCAGCTGCTGCAGCAACATCAGGCTCAACAGCAACAACAACAACTGCAAAACAATCCGTTAGTACATCATAATAGGCAAACACCACCCCAAAGTGCAGCAAATTCCCACCCTCTCCAACATTCACACACGCAACAACAACAACAACAACAACAGCAGCCACAGCAACAAACGGTTATAGTCCAACATCAACAGAAGGCTCCACAAGCTGCTCATCAGCCTCAACAATTCCCACCACATCAATTTCCAGTAACATTTTTAAGCTATCCATTCGGTAATGTGCATGCTGCCGCTGCTACTGGTCAACATCGGCCTGTACAATCAGCGATCAGTACAAATTCACAAATATCGCCGTCTCCAACGAGTCTGGTATGCAGCAGTAATGATAATATTAACGGAAATCGCCCAACAGGCACCAGTTCCAATTCTATACCACATTACATGCCACAAACAACTAATAATCACCTCATGACGCCTGGATATCATCTTCAGATTCAACAGAATACATCTGTAATGGTCGCGGCACAGTATAATAATGTTGCGGCAACAGCAGCTGGCACGGGCACAAATCAGCTCAGCAATTCTTCTGCCGGTGGTCCAGCTGCATTCTACCAGTCGAGACAACAAACACAAACACCACCCGCTCAACAGCAGCAAGGTTTAATAAATACACAACACGCGTTGCAATATTTCCAGAACAGTTCAGTGCCTCTACATCAATTACCACATCATCCGCCTCAGCAAATACGAAATATGAATATGATCGCCATGGTAGCACAACAGCAACGGCAATCATTCATAATGTCGCCAAATTATTTTACATTGGCGCCACAAGCTTTAACAGCTTACTCCCCCCAACATCAAGCTACAGCACAGGAGTGCCAGCTGTGGCAGTAAATAGTCCTTCGGTAGCGACTCAAATTCAGAATACACCACAAAGAAATACAATTCTAGCGGGCCCTACTACGTACGTACCAGCACCGTATTGTGCGCCTCCCATTCAATGGGTTCTGGCTCGACGTCATTAAGCTATTCCACCAGTAGGAGTGTTGGAGAGCAACATTCCACCCACTCATACAAATATTGAACGTAAAAAGGCGCGCAGTCATGCCGTAGCTATAATTGATCCTGACACTGGCAAAGAAATTGACATTGAGTCTAAAAAAGAGGCCAGTTCTTCAGTACGAATTGACGCTGCAAATTCTGCTGAAACGTGTAATGAAGAAGAAGTGGTCGAAACACAACCGACACAAGAACAACATCAAGACAGCCACTCGGAAATAATCTTCGAATCAACATCGGTTCAGACGGAAGACGATAATTCTTTAACTGCATCTACAGCCAGTGGGTGTTCGATAATTACACAACCCACAACGTCTGAAACAGAAAAAAAGGATAAAGAAGTTCAAACGCCAGATACCGAAATAAGTGATCATGACGTTCATGATGAAGTTGATTCGTCATACACAGACAAAAATTTTCATCCAGAAGAAGAGGAAACTAATTTAGACATTGTAAGTGAATATGAAGAAGGGCAGCTTGAAGCCAACATTCTACCTGAAGAAGAGAAAAATTTGGCGAATATTGTAGCTTTGCCTGTAGCAGTACCTGTTCCTGATATCCATATCGCCACAACTGCCGTCTCAAGTAACTGTCAGTCTGGTGACTCTGGCACAGAATCATTAAAAATATGCCTGTATGAGGATCCAAACGATACTGATGCTGACGCTAACGAGCATGAGCTTGACAATGAGGATGATGTGGATCTTGACATTGTTAAAGTCAAGGGAATTGAGGGTAAATAAATTACAAATAATATTTAAAAGTCAATAATTTATTAATTTTTTTATATTTGTTGTTTTTTTTATCTTTTTCAGACAAACCAACTTCTTGTGTGAATGATGATAATAGTTGTACGCTTAGTAAATCGAATGATGATGTAAAAAATAGCGAATCAAACGTTGTCGTTCAAAAACGTACGTATTATATACGAATTAAATAAACAAGTACGTATGTATTTATGTGTTACTTTCTTATTATAGAAGGGCGTAATAATAAAAAAGGGGCCAAACACTTTAAGAAAAACAAAAAGAAATCAAAGCAACAGCAGCAACAACAGCAGAAGACACCTGAAACAATTAAAAACTGTTCTAATACTACTAACAGGAACAGCAACAATAATAGTAAGTATTCACTTTGGATATCCTATTCAAATATTATTTAATCGCTAATAATTCAATGTCATTTAAAGCACCAACAAATGCAAGCGATAATGCCAAGCCTACTACATCTGCCACTGACAATAAGATTCAGTCCGAACAACTCTCAGAACAGAATCAGAATAATTTGCCACCAGTTGATGCTACAAATTCCTCGAGTAACAAAAGCCAAAAACAAAAATTTGTTACTCTGGATACTAAAGGTAATTTAAGAATATATTGTAATACGTATTATAAAATTCATTCATTCATTCATTCAGTCATTCAGTCATTGATTAATTGTCGTATTTCTCATTTTATAGGTGATTTAAAAAAAGACGCGAAGAATAAGAATCGTTCAAACACAAACTTAATAGCCGATAAGAAACGTTTTATACGTTACACGCTTGAAGAGCTGAAAGCTATGGCTAGATCTGAAGAATCTAATAAAACTCCAATAGTTCCCTGTCAAAAGGGTGGGTGCATTTCGCAATTATTTGTGGCACGACCACAGCAACAACACTTTCATCATTCCCTTAGCCTAACGAGCGCAGGTAGTCAAAATATATCGAATGTCGGCTCACTTTCACAGCATCATAATATGAACACGTCACTCATACGAATAAATTTATCGCTAAAAGAAGAAATCAAATTATCGCGCAGTAAAAATGCTTGGCAACCTAAAGTTCTACGACGCAAATCAGATAACAACAACGTTGCTAATGCTGAACAAGAACTGAAAAAAGTTCGTGGTGTATTAAATAAGCTGACTTCAGACAATTTCCAAGTATTGGTCAAATCAATGAAAGACATTTCTTTAGATGGCCAAGAAAACATTGAAAAGGTAAATCAAACATTTGCAATACATTTTCTATTTTAATTTTTATTATTTCCATTTTTCTTTATTTTTATTAAAAATATTTTTGTTTTCTTTGTTTTTGTTTTTTTTTTTTAGGTAATGCTGTTAATATTTGAAAAAACCGTCAGTGAGCCGAATTTTGCTCAAATTTATGCGAAATTCTGTCACGTTTTATTTCAAGAAATCAAACCAGACAGCAAAAAACTTTTCAATAATTTGCTTATCCATCGGCTGCGAACGGAATTCGAAAATAATGTCAATAATCCAAATGCCAAAAATGATACACTCCAGCACATTACCGATAAGCTGAAGAAGACTAAAGATCCAAAAGAAAAACTAGAACTAACCAATGAATACGACGTAGAGGAATACAAATTCAGACGAAGAGCCTGGGGTACAGTGCGATTCATTGGTGAAATGTACAAATTAAAGTGTCTATCCAGCGATCGAGCATTGCTTTGTTTAGAATCGCTGCTAGACAACGGTAATGAGGAGAAACTGGAGTATCTTTGCAAATTGCTTATAACAGTGGGTCCACAATTGGATAACAACGGAACTGTAGAACGCTTAAATAGCATCTTTCACAAGATACAAAACATCGTAACTGAGGCTAAGTCTGATACGACAAAACAAAAAGTAAAAATTAGCAGTAGAGTACGATTTATGCTTCAAGATGTGATTGATTTACGTTCACGACATTGGGATCTGAAGCCTGCCACATCTAATGTACCAACGGCAATTCGACCGGCGGCTCAGCAACATAAAAACAATCATTCGTCGACAAGTAATAATATGAACTTGAATAACTACGAGAGAGTAAATCAACGCATGAATTATGGTAATAACCATCGGCAAGGTCGCAATTCTATGCATAATAATAATAATATTAATGAATCTGGAGTCAGCAGTAGCGGTCATTTTGTACAAAAAAGTATTGACATTAAGAAACTAAACTTTTCGAAGGGTGTAGATGAGTCGTCTTTAACGAACCCCAAATTAGGCTGCCCGTCTTTATACAAATGGCGTAATGAGGCTCAGCAAAGTGGTCGCAACACACCCACTTCCATGGGTTCTGGCGCTGCAACTCAGAAATTTCAAAACCCGAGTTATGGTCAACAGCAACAGCAGCAACCACAGCATCATTCGGCGGCAAATGGTGAAGTAAAGAGCCAAAGTTCACATACAGATATTCAAAAAATTCTAAATTCATACTCTGCCGAGGACAATCAAAAACTTTTAAACCATTTGATTGAAGAATATTTAGATTGCATACGATCACGTAGCAGTCGTTGGCAAGAGGAAATATTCAAAACATGGCAGAAGACTACACAAATTCAGCAGATATGTGTAATTTATTATATCCTAATGGAATATTTGCATCTAGGTGATGTCAAACAATTGGAAAGGAATGCCTGTGCAAATATTTTCATATATATAATGCGTTTTGGTCCATTCAATAAGAAAACATTTGCTCGAGCTTATGAACAATTTGCCGAAGACTTTCCCGATTTACTAACAGACGTGCCTAATGGTTGGTCGTACATCTTTGAATTCTTGGGACCCATACTTCACGAAGGCCTTTTAACGTTTGACGATATTTGGTCTGACACATGGCGCAATGAAAAAACATTTACGGAACGTTTCTTCAAGGCTCTAGTATTGCATTTTACCAAGGAATTCGGTGCCAATTATATGCGTAATATGTGGCATATTGAGTGCCAGTCCTACTATAAAAAACTGTTTGCAACGGAACAACATTGGCGACAATTTGTCGAAGCAAACAAATTCCAATTCATTTTTGATCGTAATGTTAAACCAGAATTTTCAAAGGCAACCAATACTTCTGCTTCGAGTGTAGAACAAAAAGTGCAACGTTTAGAAACACTTTTGAATTCAGCCGACAATTCGAATTTAGCCTTAGATTATATTAACACTAATGTACATGTAAACAGTGCGTTTCTAAAGCGACTAACTAGTTTCCTTTGCTGCGATTATGCTACAACAATGCAAGCGGCTGCGGCTGCGGCTGCGACGACAACAACAACAACGGCCAGATCTCACACTGTCTCAAACAAAAACAGTAGTACCTGTAGCAGCAGCAGTGGCAGTATCAATAGCGGCGTCGGCGGCACAAAGAGTCCAGATCTAAAGACACCTCAACTGAATGTCAATCTATTTCGTGAGAAATGTATGCCGGTCCTACGTTTATGTCTAGACGACCACGAAGATCACGAAATTATTTGCCTCAATGCCATTGTGGAGTCAATGCTGCAAGAATACGACGCGTATAGTGCATACAATTTAATTTGTAACATTTTCGATCTGCTGTACGATGGCGAACTGATACCAAAGGAGTCATTTGATAAATGGTATAGGCAATGGCAGCAGCAGCAGCAGGAGCACCACCAGCAAACTGCTGATGATGCCGATGCTCAACTACAGGCCCTTATGCAAAAGATACTACTTTGATTAAATGAAAGTCAAACGGCAGTTGCAAACAACATCTAATAACCAACCTATATAGTAATATAGTTTTGAAGCCAACAAAAACAAACAAAATATAAACAAAATTCGTATAAGGAATTCCCTTGAGAATAGACTGCTACTAATTTTAAGTTATTTTTTTTTGTTTGTTTCTTTTTTTTTTTTTTTGTTATCTTTTTTAATTTTTATTGTTTTTTTTTTATATATTATATTTTTACTTTACATTTTTATTACCGTTAACATACCATACCACACACACCACACCACACAATACCATACCATACTTTCGATAAAACATTGGTCAATCAAAACACATTTTTTTATTCAATTTGTATAAAAAAACCAAAAAAAAATATTTACAAAAAAATAAAAAGGCAGGATCCTTAAGTAATTATCTTTTCTTAAATTTATTTATTAAATTAGAAAATTAGAAGAAAATAAAAAGTAAAAGAATAAGTATTAAACAGAAAGAAAAAAACAAAAAACAAAAAAAAAATAAATTATAGGTTTTACAAAATTTCATTTTGTATTATTTTTAAGCTAAAAGTTTTAGATTTTAAGAGTGTGAGATGGTATTTTATATGCTATGAATAGAGGTATTTTTTTTTTATAACAAAAGAAAAAAACAAAACTAAAACAAACTTGTAACAACCAAAATTTGGTGTGAATTTAATTTAAATTTTATTACAATATATTACTATTATTATTATATACATACCTAAATATTATTATTTTTAATTATTTATTTGATTTTTCTTTTGTTTTAAAAAGTCATCGTAATGAAATATTTTAAGTTAGAAAAAAAACAAAGAGAAATAGAAAATTAAAATTTGATAGAATTTTGTCACAAATTGTTTTAAGTTTTATAACGTTTCGTTTGGTAAATCGAAAGTGTAGATTTTAAAATGAAGTTTTAATTAATAATTAATTAATTTTTTTTTATCTTAAGAAATTCTGCCTTTATATATACATACATACATACCCATACACATAAAAAACTTAACAGTATTTAAAATATATTTTGGCAATTATTATTAAAATTTCTATTTTACTTTATGATATCCTGTAATTACATTTACACACACGTACATTATATTTATTTTACTTTATAATATGAAAAACAAACAAAACAAAAAAAAAAGCGAAAGGAAAAAAATATTTTAAAAAAAAATTTGTTTAGTAAAAATTTGGTATTAAATCCATTTAGTACAAATTACAAAACAAAACAAAAGAAAAAACAAAAACAACAAGAAACGAAAAACAAATACAACAATACAATTAATTACTTGCATTAATTAAATATAAAAAATATTTTTCATTTTAATATCTTTTTTTACTCTGCTCTCTCTTCGAGCTTATTTTTTTTCTTCTTTTCTTTCCTTTTTTTTTATTGTTTAACTTAGAATTCTGTACGATTAATGTATAAATTGGAATACGAAAGACAAACCTTTCGAATTTGTATTTGAAATTTATAAAGTATCTATCTATACTGTGTTCTTCTAAATAATTTTTCTTTCCTAATTTTTTATTGAAAATTTTAAATGTAATTTCTATTGAGAAAAGTAACCTGCTTAAACATTTTACTTCTTACTCTTAATCTTAATCCATTCTTTAACTTTGTATACTTTTTTTTTAATTTTATTCTTTAATTTAAATTGTAATCAACTGTTGTTGTTAAGAAACAAACAAATGTTTACAATAATAATTAAAACAAATAAAAAAAAAACAAGAAAAATTATATAATAAAAATTAAAAAAATAAATTAAACTTGTATTGAATACAAGAAAATAAAAGAAAAAGAAGAAAACCAAGAAGTTCAACTGTTGCTCTTGAATTTGAATAAGGCAAGAATTATAAATAAAACGAACGAATGCTGCCTGCATATCCTGCAAAATTGCTTAAACAAGCCTCGTTTAATCAATATTTCTGATGCTTCCTTCCTTCAAAAGTAATGAAATTCAAAAATATTAAAAATACCTAAATTATTGGAAATATTCATAAATATTGCCAGACGGCTTTCTTTCGCTAAAGTAGAGTAATGCAAAACAATATTTTACAATTTGATTTTAAAATTGAGACAAAATGACTGGAATTATCAAGTCGTCGTCAGAGAAAGAGTGAGAGAAAGAAAGAGTTATAAATTAAAAAAAAAAAAGAAATATCAGAAATGAAACTATTATTAACAAGAAAGAAAAGAATGATAATAATGATCACATTATAATAAACGTAGTTTCTTAGTATATAACTTTTGTTTATTGTGTTTAATATGTATAATACGTATGCATGATCAAATTGCTGCATGCAGTCGTTTGTGATAGTGTTAACATTTTTCAAAGGATAACAACTTGTTTTTGTTGCAATAGGAGGAAAATTAATTCTAGAAGAGAGAGAGCGCACACTAGATAAACAATTTTGTATTTGGTTGAGCCAGAGGTTTCTCATATATAAACGACCAATTAGCATTAAAAGAAATACAGCTTGTACGTCCAACTACAGAACATTCTTACAAAAACGTTCCTTACTTCACAATAGGATAGAGTTCTTATATACAAGCACTTGCATCAGACTAACCTAAAGTTTACCGCAATAACAAAAAGTAGTTTTTGTCCAGTCCGTCCTCCGTAAGGGCTGACCGAATCTATATTAAAATAAATAAACTAACGCAGATACGCACAAACTTACTAACACCTCGGCTATCATTCACACAACCGACGTACAAGAGAGTGAAACCCCACAAGAACATGCCAACAAGCAACACGCACGCCAAAAATTCTCAAGAAGCAGTGGGGCTTAATTTTAATTTATACAAGCCGATAAGGAAAAAGAATGTGCGAATTACAATTTTTTTTTTAACGAACAAACAATTTTTCCAACCACTGCCAATGTTGCCAGAAACAGGAAATGATTAAAACAATTTCTGAAAGACTTCACCAAAATAGGAAAAAAGAAAGACGGAAATTTATTTAATTCATGGTATTTTTAATTTAATTATGATTAGTTTACAATAAATTAAATTAAACCAAAACTCAAGCGAATCTACACATCTATCCACACATTGAACAACAGAAAAATAACACTACTTTGAAATAAGGAAAACGGCAACACTGCTTTCAACAGAGTTGCTAAAAACTGTACTTCTCTCTCTCTATCTCTCTCGTTGTCGTTCACGCTCTTTGTGTTTTAATTTTATTGTTAAAATATTTTCAGTCAAAGTGAAATTTCTGAATGGAAAACGTTCGTTGGAAGTGGCGGGCGAATGGTTGTACGTAAATAGTTTTGTTGCGAAGAAATAAAATTGCTGTCTCTCTATAAAAGTAAAAGAATTGGTGAGAACAGATTAAAAAAAAAATTGGCAAAAGAACAAAATTATGAATGATAAATAAAAGCAAGCCATTGCCATTCATTCATTGTGTTTGAACAAAGTCACGTTTTGTGTGGGCTTCTTTCGTTTTGTAAAGAAAATGCGTTTCCAATAAGAATACAATTGTTGAACTTAATGCAACAGTAACGGAAATAAAAATTTAAATTTTTTTCTTTTTTTATTAAACGAACATAGTTTTTCTAAATAAAACATTTTTTTATTAAGAAGTAATTGGAAGTGAACATAAAAGTCTTGAGGCAAAAAATCATTGTAAAAACAGAAAACAAAAACTTCAGAGAGAGTGAGAGAAAAGCTAAGAAAACTTGTTACTACAAGAACAAACAAAAAGAAAATAAAAACATAATAAGAAAAAGAAAAGGGCGAGAAATTGCAATTCATAAGAAAATCAAAACCAAAACAAAATAAATAATAAACTCCTGCAAAATTAATGTCCGCATAACATAAAAGATTTGTTAAAACAGTTAAACGGAGGAAAAATTATTAAAAATTTATAAAAGAAAGGAAAAATAATTTAACAATAAACAGAAAAAAGGAATCATTTCTTAAGAAAACAACATCAACAACAACATTATTTCAAAAACACGAAAGGTACGTAAACAGTCATCATATTTATTTAATATAGTACGTGTGTGAAGTTTTATTCAAATTTGCTTTTGATTGAGAAATTTGCAAAAAAAAAAAACTTTGTTTTTCTGTCATATTTATCTTATGTTTAGAGATGAGTAATTGTTTATAATTTCCAATTTTAAATACCCAAAAAATAAGAAATATTTGCCGCTGATATTACGTCAATAAGAAAATGAAATTGAGTTTAAAATTTAAAAAAAAAAAATTACAAAAACTGCCAAAAATTATTTTTAAATTCCAATAGTACACAATAGGGTTGCCAAGTCATATTGATTTGCCTGTTAAATTCTTTGTAATAAAAGGAAATCCATTATTTTCTTCAATAATTTCTTGGGTTATAATTTGCTTTTTCAAAGTTTGACTGCTTAGGTACGTGTTCTGGAAGACCTGTACTGAAAGATGAAAGTATAAAGAGAGAGATATAGAACGAGCGAGAGAGAGAGAGAGAGAGAGAAAAAGAGATATATATATAGTCGTCGACTTCTTATTGCAACATACCCCGCAAGAGTCCGGTTGGGCTTTAGCTGTTCTAAATTTTTGGCAGTGTTCTAAATCCGCAAATCCCTAAAAGATCCCCGCAATCTCGTTCGGACATCGTCTATAGCAGGTCATAGACTCCTGGACATACAACAAGTCAATCTATTTTCCCAAGGTTTCTCCTCCCAGATCCATCATCAAACCGAACCACTTCGTTCTCCGATCCTAGCAGAGACAGAAATCCAAAGATTTTTATGGAGTGCTTACAATCTCGAACCTCTCGATTTCTGGGCAGCCTGATTGTCAACGAAGAACACATTCTGATTCTGCATTCATTCAATCAATTTTCAATCTCTGCTCGACAGTTATCATTCAATCTAAAGTGAATCTCCACTGCGAGATATTTACCGACAATCCCATCCCCACTGCCTCCATTAAACTATACATCATACGTGGTGCTGGGTATATGCACAGTGTTCAATCGGCAATGAAAAATCTGCAGTAATTGATGTTGTTTGTCTCAGTATTATTTCAAAGTGAACACTAGCAAAGATAATAAACGCAAGTTAGGAGTCTTAAAGTGTAAATAGGTTTAATATCAAGAGGATCAGATAATGGAAATCGGAAAATAACCTTTACACAGAAGTAAAATAATATGAAATCGCTTAATATGTTACTAATCACTGACAAATGTTAAGCCTATTAAAAACCTCAACTGGAAGTTATTAACCGATCCAACTGAACAGATCCAGACAAGGAAGTAAAAGGTCCACAGGTGTCTTTTAAACGCCCATCATTTACAAAACTCATGATGCCGGAAAGCTGACGGTATAGATGGCACTGCATCGAAATTAGAACAGAAATTAGAATTGTGTTCCATCAGGACAACATCAAATCAAATACCTTGTGCATCGATCGGTCTTGTTGCTATCTATAACGAATAACTTTCGTATTATGAAATTACTTTGAAAAAGTCAAATTTGCTCCTGAATGCCATCATTCTGACTTATGTGAATATAGTGGTTTTCCTTGAACTGCACAACACATCGCTTTCTAAATTAATTTAATTGCTAAAAATGTATGGTACTCTTAAGTATGACAATAATTTTCAAGCCACCTTAAACGCTTTAAATATTGTAGTAATAGAAGGCAAGAAAAATACTTAAAATTTGCACATTCTTTTTAATTTTTAATTGCATTATATCGATATACACACATATTGTTGAAAGAAAATTCTTTATTTTCAACTTGGAATTAGAATATTTGATATTTTTCCTGTTTCTTTTGTTAAAATTGCTTCTTTTTACGTAAGAATTTAATTAAAAAGATTTTTATTTGGATTGAAAGTATGTTTTCATATGAAATAAAAATTTTTTAAACTGAACAGACAGACACACATATTTTAGACATTTGTTTAGCTTTATCGCAATTAATAAAATGTAGGTCTGTGTTAGTTTAAGAGGCAAACATACAAACAGTTTCATCATGATCAGCTGTGTACCACAAACAAAGTCCAGAACCAGTTACTCTCAATAGCATCCCACATCAAGCGACTCAAACAATTCAATTCAAAATCAATTCTTTTCAGTATTATTTTTCAAAAATATTCGCACAATAATTGTGTGCCTTTTCTCTCTCTCTCTCTCTCTTAAGCATTCAAAACTAGTGTAGGTTGCTGCGCTCTAGAAAACAAAATTTAAAAAAAAAAATGTTTTTTTTGTTCAACAATAATGTAAACAAATTGAAATTGAAATTGAAAATCAATTGAATTTCATTCATTTCAGTTTTTATTTGCTGTTGTTGTACGTAATGCAAAGAAAAACAATCGAAATATCGATAATGACGGTAAATATTTTACCGAAAAACTTGAATTTTTCTAATGGATTTGGTTGAGCTAATAACTGGTTTATCTCGGTATGTACATACATATTTTAGAAAGTTTTTTCTTTTTTTTTTTTTTTTTTTTTTTTGTTTGTTTGTTTATTTTTGTTTACAAACTTTTATCTTTCTTCAGTCTGAATGCATGAATGCATCAACACTGACACTACAACAATACCCTTCGCATGCATACCCATACGGATGCATTTGTGTGCAACAGGTGTTTGTTTTCGATACTCATTACTACTCTTACTATTACTCTCTAGTATTTAAAGAGAATTTTTGTTTCTTTGTTTAAATAAAGAATTTATTGGCTTTCAAAATATGGAATCCAATGTGTAATTCATTATGAAGTGAGAAAAAAATATTAAAACAGAGTCATTTAAGTTGGAATTTCTATTTCAAATGACTGAAAAGACTTTTATTGACATAAGACTTCAAGTGCAATCAACCTCAAAAATGTTTTAAGAATTGTGTTTATTTTTTTGTGCGTAGTTTGGGAAAGTTGAGCCGAATCACCAGGGCCTTTCGGTCCCGTCGTTTGATTGCAAAAATTATTTTTTTTGGAACAAAAATGAGGTGTCACTGTTAAAAGAAGAAATTATACTTTTTGCCATTTAGTTGTTTGCTTATTCGGCTCTCTATTTCTTGTCAGTTTAACGGAGCTATCAACTATTGACGTCAAGGATATAATTTCGTTTATTATTTTATATTTATTGGATTAATCGTGCTTTTGTTTATTGTTCCTTTTGCCTGGCTTTGGTAGAACTTGGTCAGTACACAATGGCGTCACAACAGGCCGCTATGCGTGCTCAAGTGAGCTTTTTGATATCAGAGGCTACCATTACGGCCTAACCTAACATTTAGTTGAGACAAGGGAGGCAAGGAAAGACTTTCAATTTGTACTTCAGCCCATTGTTTTATCCGTACGTGATGTATAGAAAAAGCTGGCTGGCTAGCAAATTTATTTTTGACAACAACAGAGTCTAAATCAATATACCAATATATTCAAAACATCGGTGGTTACTATATGGAAGTCTTTCAACATACATTGAGCAAACTTTCCAGATATCATGAATGAATAAACTAATCACCTATCATATAAACTCCAATTATGTTCTAATCCTGAGACCTACGGATATAAACGATATCTGTTCAATCGATACTATGGGAATGAGAATCTAGATTACCTCTTCTGTTACTACTTAATGAGTATTTTGGTCTAAACGATGTCATTTGGACATTTTTTTCTGTCTTTCATTTTAAGAATGCAGATGATACAATTGTGGGATTGTGGTTTTATTTTTCATAATATTACAGACCCTCACATGATTGTTTTCCTTTCAAAATATTTATTTAACTTGTGTTTGTAGAAAAACTATTCAAAGTATACACTTGCGGAGTGTTTTTTTTATCTTTTTGTCCGCTAATCGTTCTTATATTTTTATTTCTTTATTTTAAAAGATAAGAAGTAATTAATTGAGGTTTCCTCGCTCTATATTACGGAATAATATTGTAATTTGTCAACCAGTACCCTTTAAAAAATGACATCATTGTAGTTCGTTTCTGGAATACATTCGAACGTACTTGTGGTATGTGGTACACACAGTTGTTATTATTTTAGTGTATTGTTTTATTTATTTTCTTTATTGTTTTATTAATTGAAATATTTTCGTTGTGTTTAATTGTTCTGAAAAACTTGAATAATATTTTTCTCATTCATTCATTCAGTCATGTTTCTCTCGTTAGAAAAAATCAAATACGAATACATCATGAATAATTTGTGTTTTCCACAAAAATTACTGAAGAAAGAAACTTAAATTGAAGAGGAATATGCGTTTCACTAGAAGAGATTCTCTATACTCAGTCAGCTCATTATCATTGGCTGGCTTTGTAGTTTACGGTGTCTGCCAATATGAGTCACGTATAACTTTTTTTTTATTCATTTTTCGTTTGTTTTCAGTGTTTCAGTATTTATTTTTATTTATTTTAAAATTCTTTGTTGTTTTCTCTTTTTTTATTTTTTTATTTTGTATATTTTTGTAATCGAAACAAGTGTTTCTCTGCGTACGTAATAAACATACAAACAGACAGTCATCCATACATACATCCATAAGTACATACGATTACATTATTAGTCGTATACTAACATTACAATGCCCAATTTGTAACTCTATGGCTATGGGTATGGATTTTAGTACAATAATAGATGTAAAGATATTAAATTTCAGGGCTATTTTCTATATGTGGTGATAATTTAAATTTATGCAAAAAACAAAAAATAAAAAATAAATAGATTTCCTATTTCCTAAACATGAACAATGGTGTTATCGCATCCATTATTTGGTTTCAAAATTATTTTTTTTTTTCAATTTCCGAAAATCTTTTATTATATTTTTTTTGTTTTTTTGTTTTGATTCTTACAATGCATGCCACATTTGTATCAAAATTGAAGAATTTATTTCATGTAATTGCTTGCGTTTAAATTTGTTTATGCATGCTCCTAGTTTCATTCTACATAAGTATTTAATTAATAATAATTTTACTTTTATTGCATAATTACCAAGACTCATTTTTCTCCTCTCTCTAAATTAATTTTTTTTTCTTCAATTCAAATAACCTGAAATGACTGCCAAAATGTTCAGTAAAATTTGAAAAGATTTCAATAAACATTCCTGTTATGCTGCTGTTGGCAAGGCATTACTGCAACCTTAAAGTTTGAAAGCGACAAAATTACTGAAAGCCACCCTCATTTCTTCACGATCAACAAAGCTTCATCGATTTAATATCACATAATTTTAATTGGGATTCTAGCAGCAGTTGTGATATCTGCTCATGTGCTCTATTATACGCCGAAAACTGTACAATAATACAGTGTTCGATCAAGCAATGGAGTTAATTACCTTTTTTGTTTGTCAATAACGTCATAAAATTTTATATGTAAAGCCTTTTGTGATAGAACTGAGTACAAAATTCTATCCTAATTGCTGTCCAAAATTTTTTTGCACAACAGTAAGACGCCATTTGCGCGTTCAAAGTATTTTGAAAAATTCTTGAGTTTAAAGGAGAGAGGGGAAAAACGATCGCGGGTAAGTTCACACTTTGATGTACTCGCAAAGTTACTTTGTTCTTCGTTCTTGGTCTAGCGATGCAAAATTACTTTGAACGTGCAAAAGGCTTCTAATCAAACAAGTAAGTTCACATGAAAGATGTTATAGGGACACTTTCATTATTCATTATTTATTTTAAGATTGCCAAACAAACGCCAGCAAAGATTTTCTTTGGGGGTCAAAACACAATTTTTTATTAGAGAGCGCTTTTTAAGAAAATTCAACAAATGGGTCATGGCCTTCACACAACAAATGCTGAGAAGAAAAAATGTGATTTTGAACCTCAAAACCGAAGTTTTATCTCTAAGGCAAATTGCTTAGGTCATAAAGTGCCTCAAATAGTAAACCGTTTAATGCGATCCATTAAAAAAAGAAACTAAAAATACTTGGCTAAAAAAGACTGAAGTAACTGATTTTAAATTCACACAGTAATGATCGTTTCTTCAAGTAATCGAACATTAGCTGTTTCAAGTTACACAAAAATTAGAAAAATAAGGCACAGTCGTCAAAAACTATCTCTTCCCAACAAACAGAATGCAAGCAAGAGATTGAAATTTGCTAAACAACACCGGCGTTAAAATAACTGGAACAGCTCTTAAGAAATGGTGTTTAATTTATTGGAATCAGAGAAATGCCAATTTGAATACAGGCAATTAAGTTCGAATGCATGCTGCATTTTTTTTTTGTTTGGAATATATAACAATAATTTAAGTGTATATACGTATCTATTATTTCTTCCAACACTGTATGGTATATGAATTCATTATCATCCCTATATATAGAACTAAAAGCTATGTGGAAATACGAAAACAGATGTAACGCTTTATAAACAGATTCGATTATTCGATTAGTAATTAACTTAAGTATACACAATACATACATATGTACGTATAAGCAGAGCTAAAACATGAACTACCTGCATTAGATATTAAAATAATAATAATAATAATAATAATAATAATAATAATCACATGCAAATATATTTTAATAAATAGTTTTTATTATGTATTATTTTGTATTAACAAAAGACGCAACATTTGAGTTTAAAGATTTTTGATATAAATTTAAAGTTTATAAATTTACGTTTTATAAATATTTACTCAATAAATGTCAGTACAAAATACTTGTTGTGGCGATTAACATTTCAACTGCAACAATATTTTTTTAATGTATTTTTCTTATTAATAAATACGATTTTGTATTTTAAATTAAAAGTAAGAAATAAGAAAATGTATTCTTATAAAATATAAAGAAATAAACATTGTATACACATATGTACGTACCTACATATTTCTGATTAAAAACTTTAAAATGTTCTTAAACACGAGAAAATCACAACAAATTTGAGGAAAAAAATTTCTTAATTTTTTACATTAATCCTTTAATACGGTGTTTATAATAAGAACTGTCAGTTTAGCTTCTTTAAATAGCCATTGTTGGCACATCTTTAAAATCGATCAATTTTGTTTTTTCAAATTTAGAAATTAAAAATACTGAGAGTGAGGTCTCGTTTTATGTTGATTTCTTTTTTTATGCGAATTAGAATTTATGTGATTTTAAATGAAATTTTTTTAAGTTTTTTTTTTATAGATTTTAAAATGTTATGATACTTTTTAAACTTTTGCATAATTTTTTTAAATGAAACCAAGTTTGCACCATTGATAATAAGTACTGATTCCGAAGAAAGTTTTGTACGATTCAATACAAAACAAAATGGTGATATCGTCAACAAAGTTAATGATTTCTAAAATTTTATTCTTAGTATGGACCCAGATACCGAAAGAGCACTGAAGATTTCAAGTGGTCTGTTTTCCGAATATCATGAGTTGCATAGGAAACTTAAAAACTCAAAGTCACAAAGTTTAATAACTGACTACATATCCTGCAATAAAAAAAACAAACAATTAAACTTTCTAAAAATTCGTTGATCTAGTCCCCTACATACATATGTATGTACTACCTGATAGGTATGTAATGATAAAAGTTATGTCGAACCAATTCCAAAATGATGCAGAAAGATTGATCGTACAAGAATTCGCCATATGTCTGGCGAATGAGATACGTAATGAAAGAAGACCACATCCAAATAAAGACCATATCCAAATGTGGTCTTCTTTCTTTAATTTAATTACTTAAACGATGCAAAAAGTACGTCGTAGATTATTTTTTGTTTTCGAATAAAAAAAATGTATTATTCTGGTGTGCAGATAGAACAGTGTTTTTTATTTACGTCCTACACTTAAAGGATTTCATTATACGAGTATTGTATTAAATTCGTTTTATTTATCTATTTCACAGCATATTGTCTATAGATTTTGGAACTTCTAAACAATGGAACGTAGGGGTCGCATACCAGTAGCAAAATTTCGCACTCAAGAGGGTAAAACACGCAGTCGTAGTCGTGTTAGAGAGCCGGATTATAATGAACAAGATCCTGAAACAGATTTATTTACTCTGCTAGAGGACAATATAGCATTAAAAGAAGAAAATAAGGCTTTAAAACTGCAACTAGAAGATCGTAAGTTTGTACAACTTTAATATTCTTGTTCCTTTTAGTGTGGATTTATTTTTTACAAATTCGTTTTTCTTTTTATTGCAGATAAAAAAATACAAAATGAACTATTGGACGAAAACACAAAACTTACAGAAGAATTGGAAAAGCTTAAGAAGCACCAGCATGCATTAGATGACGAAATCAAAAGTTTAACAACAAAATTCAATAAAGTTCAAAACGAACGTAATGCTCTGGATAAACTAAATAAAATGAAAGTTGAAAACATTAGTAGGTTAGTGTTGTTATATCAGATATATTAGCTTATTAGATTAATGCTGGATTCGTTAAGAAAATAATTAAATTTTTTAAGTTAGAAATTCATTTGAACAAAATGTCTTCGACAAAATAAGCCATGAAATGTTTAAAGGAGCAAACTATGGCCATATTATACCTGCTTATAAATTCGTTATCAAATTAGTGAATTTGTAAAGGCCACATTTCGAGAACTGTGAAAATATCATTCCTTATGCTGAAATTGAAATAAGAAACGAATCGAAAAATTTAAGTCGCCGTGACTCGTCACAAGATTTATGCTATGTATTGAAGAAGTTCAAAATTTGTGAATTGGACGGCTTTCATAGTCATTAGGCCTATTTGCAACCGCCATATAAAAAAATTTTACGTTAGAATTTGCCGCTAATGCACCTGCAATATCGGCATCTTTTACCCTCAACCTTTTTGTTGACAAACAATATCCACGCAGTCGTCGAAACAACAGATAATATTAGAAAAATGTAAACGGATTTAATCGTAATGATTTCAAGTCAATGTATTATTTAATGTTAGGCTACTTGAAATCTTCAAAAATCATAAAACAATTGAAAGTATTGCGTTAAATTGTTGATATATCGTCACAAAATGTCATCATTAAAACACACAAAATCGAGACACATTATATATAAATTCCACACCTTCTTTGACGACTTGAGCTCATTAGGTTCACCCTTATCATCGCTCGTGCTTTGCTTTTTTAATTCATAGCATAAATAAGTCAGAAAAAAAATTCTTTCAAAGTGAAACAGTTGAACGAGCAAGTAAAGTCCAAAATTTGAAAGAATTATTGAAAAATTGAAATAAAATATTTTTATTTCATTTCAGTCTCGCTTTTTTCTGTTTCAGCAGCTGTGGATTGTGTAATTTCCGAACACCCACTAGCTGCAGATGTAGTTAAAGAATTGCCATATTCCCGTTTGAACTGATGTTGATTCGAAGACTATTTCCGATTGGCTGTCTTGGTGTTGTTCTTGTGGTGGTTGTGTTTCCACCACTTCTTCATTACACGTTTCAGAAGAATTTGCAGCGTTAATTCGTTCTGAAGAACTGGTCTCTTTTTTAGACTGAATGTCAATTTCTATGCCAGTATCAAAATTTATTATCGCCACGGCATCTATGCGTGGATTTTTACGTTCAATATTTGTATGAGTGGGTGGAATGTTGCTCTCCAACACTCCTACTGGTGGAATAGTTAATGACGTCGAGCCAGAACCCATTTGAATGGGAGGCGCACAATACGGTGCGTGTACGTACGTGGTAGGCCCCGCTTGAATTGTATTTCTTTGTGGTGTATTCTCTACCGAAGGATTATTTACTGCCACAGCTGGCACTCCCTGTGCTGTAGCTTGATGTTGGGGGGGAGTAGCTGTTAAAGCTTGTGGCGCCAATGTAAAATAATTTGGCGACATTATGAATGATTGCCGTTGCTGTGGTGCTACCATGGCGATCATATTCATATTTCGTATTTGCTGAGGCAGATGATGTGGTAATTGGTGTAGAGGCACTGAACTGTTCTGAAAATATTGCAACGCGTGTTGTGTATTTATTAAACCTTGCTGCTGTTGAGCGGGTGGTGTTTGTGTTTGTTGTGTCGACTGGTAGAATGCAGTTGGACCACCGGCAGAAGAATTGCTGAGCTGATTTGTGCCCGTGTCAGCTGCTGTTGACGCAACATTATTATACTGTGTCGGGACCATTACAGAAGAAGATGATATCCAGGCATCATGAGATGGTTATTAGTTGTTTGTAGCATGTAATGTGGTATAGAATTGGAACTGATGCCTGTTGGGCGATTTCCGTTAATAGTATCATTACTGCTGCACACCAGACTTGTTGGAGACGGCGATATTTGTGAATTTGTACTGATCGCTGATTGTACGGGCCGATGTTAACCCGTTGTAGCTTAAAAATGTCACCGGAAATTGATGTGGCTGCTGAGCCGCTGGTGGAGGCTTTTGTTGATCCTAACAAAATCGACATGTAGAATCTAGTGCGAAGGTGACATTTAACAATCATTGCTTATAAATTCCATACCCTCTTCTGCATATATTAACTAAAATGTGTGGAGGATTTTCATTCGAAAAAGAATCTCTCTTTTCGAAGGTCCTGTAGAATGTTAAGTTGCTTGAGTAATGTTTGTTTATTTTGAATAAAACTTACGATTTATTGTAAAAAAGAATTTAATTTATAAGAATAAAGAATATTTACATAAAAGACTCTAATGAAATTGTTCACTGCTATTTAGGACTTGTAATTTTCTGTTTGTATAGCAAACCAATGCTATTAGTGAGAGAAGGATTATCTGATGTGATTTATTTATGCAATTGCGCTATAATATTTCTTTTTTTAAATTTCAGTTTACAGCAAGAATTACAACTATTACAAGAGCGACAACAGAATATTTCGTATTCCGTAAACTGTTCACACAGTTTAAAATCGAAAATTGTTAAAATGTTGCCTTTGCTCAGTGGTAATAATGAA
The DNA here is from genome assembly GCA_005959815.1 of Sarcophaga bullata. Lineage (NCBI taxonomy): Eukaryota > Metazoa > Arthropoda > Insecta > Diptera > Sarcophagidae > Sarcophaga > Sarcophaga bullata. The sequence continues at coordinate 1,182,809 of QOCX01000007.1, forward strand.
ATGGAAAGCATTATCGATTTGGATACAACAATGGCAACACCATTGACTAGTGAATTGGTAGAAAAAATTGTCGACGAATTTTTGTCGTTAAAGAATTCTATGAATACTGTTGAGTTGCAATTGTATGAAGCCAATGAAAAAATTGCCGAATTAATTGAAAATGTAAGTAAAAAACGAATAATGTACGGAATATTACTAACAAATAAATACAACTTAATGTACATACATACTACATACATATGTATATATAGTGCTAATGATGAATGAATGTATTTGCTACTTAATAACTTTAAATTAATAATACTAAGCAAGCTAGTATCTGGCAATTTATTTATTTAAGAAATTTTATTTTCATTTAGCAACATCATTTGGAAGAAGAAAATGAAACGTTACGTACTGAAAACACCAATCTCACAAAAGTGGCAAAACTCTTGACTGAAAATATGAAAGAGAGTGTGGAGACAAGTAAAAAGTAAAGATAGTTTTGCTCTTTTAAGCTTTCAAAGCTAATTGAAATAAATAAGCATTCAACTCATTTTGATTTTATTTTTTTTTTCTTCGTTAAGAATGGAGTCTGCCCTAATAAAACTAAAACAACGCAATGATGAATTAACAGCTAAAGTACGCGATACAACTGATGCACCAACATCATCTCCGATACCGCCATCACCCACTACGGTCGAAGTGAATGAAGAATTTGAAAAAATTAAAGATGAAGTTGAAACACAAAATCGTGATCATGGTGAACGTATCGTGGAAGTGGTAAGTTGATAAAAAAAAAAAAATAACTCAACGTTAAAGTAGGCTTTATTTAGTAGAAGTATTGATTATAAATAAATACATACACATATTTTATTGGAGCACAATGATTTATTTTGGGCACAAAAATAGTATAAGCATTTAGTAATCAAGTTCTTTTTATGTAAAATAATTATCTTATAGATGCAGTGAATATTCTCGCTACCTATTTTTTAGATTTCGATGCATAACAGCTTAACACATTTATACAGACATTTTAACTTGGTCAACATAGTCTAGGTATTTCTTTTTGTTTCGATTTGTAACGATTTGAATCAAAATGACTTTGTGATTCCTGTAACTTTTGTGATGCTCATGATCTTTGAATACTTTTGTTTGCAAACGTTTCAAATTGCCATTTGAGTTATCAATTTAAAATTTGAAACTTTCTATTAGAGGATGGTTTTTAAAAAGTTCAAAATATCAATTTAACATATTTAATGTTATTGATTGGAAAACACGTTTAGTACTATCAAACGTGGTTTCGACTACATACAAATATGGATGTTCAATTTCCACAATATCAAGCAGAATCATGTTAGTCAATTGAGACACAAGAATGTTGCCAAGTAACATCAGACAAACGCTCAGGCAACTTGCAGCATATAATCGAATGGGAAACTGGATTTAATAATGAAACCAATAGCTTTAAAATAGTTTTTTTTCCCAAATTGAATCATTGTGCCGTATTTGTGTAAACTTTATTAATTGTTATCAATCAAATCGAAATACACAAATACATACAAGAGGAACGGACGATATTATTTCTACGTTTTTATTTTTTTTTTAGGTATTTTGTTTTTATTTTTAATATTTATTCAGATTTTTTCATAAGATTTATTTATTCTGTATGTTTATCTTACAAATTGTTTCTGTTTTTCCGCTGTTTATTTTTTTAAACAAATTTAAGTATATACACGTATATTTATAATGATTTTATTACCATTATTGTTATGATTTATAACTTTTTTTTTTTTTTTGTTAAATTTTGAAAATATATGTTTATGTGCGTACGTACATTAGGGCTTAAAGCGTGTGTCGGGTTTCTTTCGTAATATAAATATCTTTAAGAGTAACTCAACACCACAAACAAATGAAGTACAAAACGTACCACCCACAACACCACCACTACCACCACCAGTTTCCTCGGTACCAACTACAGCACCAACAACTTTATTAAAAGAAAATCATTAGGAAAAACGCTTCTCTTTTTCTCTACCACTAACAACAACGCACAACCACTTCAGCTATTTCCTCTATAGTACGTTTTGTTTGCTGTTTCTTCCTAAGTTGGCAACCAAAAAATCCCAAATGAAAATGAGAAAAAATAACATGAAAAAAAAAAACAATATAATTATGGTGAAGGTCGGTCATTTTACAATTTGAAGAAAGAAAAAAAGAAACAAGAAAAAAAAAACGTGTAAAAATAAGAAAACAAATGTGAACGTAAAATAAAACTTCATTTAGTTTTCTTATTTTTTTCTTTCGTTTTTGTTTTCTTTTTTTTTTGGTGTTTTAAAATTAATATACTAACATTTATTTTGTAATAAACAAAGGCAAGCTTATTATATAATTTTTGTTTTTGTTTTAAATTTCTATGTATTTGACTTCTATTTCTATTTATTTTGATTGGCTTTATGGTTTTAATTACAATTATTGATAATGATATTACAATAACGTACTTACATATGTAGTATTTAATAAACCCCTTTAGATTCTACTAATTTGTTATTGTTGTTGTTTGTTTTCCTAACCCTTAACTCTTCTTTGTTCTTTGTTTACAACTTTTACCAACTACTGTAGCAAACCCTTATGGAGGCGGCTATAGAAAAAAATACTAACGATGAACTAAAAAAATTACAATTAAAATTATCCATATTGGAAGAGCAATTACGGCAGGCTTTAACTCGCGCCGAAACGGCTGAACAGGAGTTAGAAAAGTATAAAAGTCAGGAATTGACTAAAAAAGAATCCCCTGTAGCACCAGTACTACCACTACCACCACCGCCACCACCGCCATTGCCAGCTAATTTACTTTATAAGGCTCCTGCTGCTTTAAATATTTCTAATTGTAACGCTGTTAATGCTAATGTGTCGTCATTGCCAGATTCTAGTTTTAGTGATCGTATAGCGCAACATAATTTGCATAGAGCGAATGACATTGGCGGTGGCCAGAAATTAATTGAGACTGTTAAGCAACAAGTGCAGCCAGAGGCAGCAACAGGTAGGTCGTTAAACGCTATTATCCTGCACTATCAACAAAAACACATACACGCATACACACACAACTATTTACGTTTATTTATGTACGTACTTACGTACTACAAACCCAATGGATTTTGAACGCACACGAACAGCTTAGCTCGTATACACAACCAAATTCAGTACAAACTTAGAGAAGACAGACAGACAATCTTCTTAGTTATGAAGGGAAAAACGATTTTTTTTTGTTCTGTCATTGACTTGTCTTAAGTGTGCATACATACGTATTTAATCGTAAAGGGTGACCAGATTTTTGTTTTTTTTTATTGAGATCTGATTAAAATTGAGGAAAAAAATTGCAAAAATAATCAAATAAAATCGAAATTACTATTTAGCAGTCCGTGTAGTTAAATAGAATTATTTGCATCCTACTAACACAATTCCCCTGTAAATTAACTTTAATTGGTACTTATAACACTGATAATATAAACTTTTTAATCCAATAATTAAATGCATTTAACAGTTATTATAACACAGATATTTAAAATATTTTATTTACAGCTTTCAATCGATTGAATTATATTTGGATTTTATAAGATTTATTTCGAATTTAATCGATCAAATACAATATAAAATAACAGTAGCCAGCAGACAGTCAAGAAAAGTGTAATCGATAAAAGCACTTCGCAAATATGTGTATATGCAGACTGAATATTTACCTTTTTAATCGATGTTGTCTGTAATTTTCTTATATAAGGTGTGTAGTAAATATTAAGCTTCTCACATTATGGAACGAACGTATGTTTGAACGTATTGCGCAAGATTTTGTTTAAAAAATTTTTGAACAGTATTGTTTAGAAGCTCGTTGATAATTTCACAGTCGACAGAAAATATGAATTCCACTAATTTCAATACTAAAAAATGTTCGTTCTCCCGGAAGACTATTGTTCGAAACTAATAATAACGAGAATCACCGAATCCGACCACAGAAAAAACCTCTTGAACTGAATTTGCATCTAATAGTCGGTGCTGATTAGCAAAAAACAATCGATCCATTCCTTAACTGGAAGCTGAGGGGTGATTAACAGTCGAACAGTTATAATCGAAAATATCAAAACTATTGCTGTATGATGGTGTACAAGATAGCATGCTTTTGTCAAGAGTTTAGTGGTATTAACACGATATTAAGGATCAATCGGATTATTTAAAATATGCCGTCGTCTACAATCGGTCAGTTTCGGACAATAGAAGAGAACAAGCCGGGCAACACCTATCGATAGTGACACCTCTCATGTGTTTGGTGTTTGGTTAATGGCTCCAATGCTTTCACCACCTCTTGATTCAATTTTCTTTAAAATAAAAATGAACATTTTTACTATTGAGACTTAAAATAATAATCTTTAAAATGGCAACAAGATATTTAAAAAAACAATGAATATTTGGTACCAAAAGTCAAAATGGATTTCTTTTTACTACAGTTTATAATAAAAAAAAGGTACGCTAGCTTTACGAATTGAAAACTTGTTTATTCGATTCAATTGTAATGTTTTTAAATGAATTTATTTCTCAAAACAAAAATCAAAAAAAAAAAACCAAAATTATCCCAACCTAATTAAAATATAATTTTTGTTATGCTTTCTTTGTTTTGTTTTTTCTTTGTGTGTCTTCGTTTTGAAAACCATTTTAATATAGTTTTTGTTGTTTATTAGTATTGTACATTTTCAATTCGCGCGCCCTCTTTTTCGCTCTTATAAGAGAAAAACAGCGTCAACAACCATGACAACAACTAACAACGGTTGTTTCTAAGAAACCTTTCTCGTGCAATAAATACACAATAAATTTTAATATACGTACACTTCAAATATTATTTGTGTGTCAGTATATACACACAAACACATGCACTCTTACTTGCTCTTAGATTCGTACATATACCTACAAACGTACATCACTTTGAGAAAGTATAGAATTGTGATATCCAAGTGAACATTTGTGTATGAAAGTGGTTGCATCAATTCATTTCATCTGTATAGGCAAACATGTCTGCTATTGGATTCCGTCATGGAAACGGTTCATTATTTTTGCTTGAAATTGAAGGCTTCATTACGAACATTTTTAAGTATGAAACGATTTGTTTGAAGGTAACGCTACATTATGATCTTTTCTTTTAAACAGTCCTTTTAATGGACAAAAAACTGAACAATCGTTTTGTCACAAGCTTCAAATAGATGAATGCCAGGTCTGGACTAAAAAATGGATGCTTATGAACCATTCAACCAAGCTCCAACTGATATAAGGAAATCACTATCGTTGTGTTTGGCTTGGTTTTAATCTAATGAATTACAGTCCTTTATCCTATTACCGACAAATTAGGTCAGCATTAAATTTATTCACATTTGAAATAGTCTGAAACGCCATCAAACAAACCTTTTAAGTGAAAATTGTTTTTTTTTCTAAGGCCACTTACATATTTATGCGACTTTAGATGCGGATTATTAAATTCATCTATTGCCGAGATAATGAATTTCTTTTTACTTCAACTAATATTGTTCAAGTAATATTATTGTTAGTAAACTGTTTACTGGGTTATCATATTGTAATTTCTTTTCACTGTTGGTTTCGTTTTTTTGTCCTTAAATTGTGTGCCATGTTATAAGAATTTTTTAAATTTTAAATTTGCGTTGTTGGTTTTTTTTTTTTGGAATTTATTTTAAAATAAAATTTTTATCGGCATAAATAATCATTTTATTGTACATTAAATTATTAAAATCTTTATTTTTGTTTTCTTTATTGAATTTATCTCGTATTGACACGCTGGTAGAAATTATTTGATTTTATTGTGGGTGAAACCACATACACACACACACTCAGTTCTGCTGCTTTGATGGTGTAGCTTTAACCCAATTTAATTATTATTGTGTTGGGTTATTGTTTTTCAAGAACTTTTTAAATAAATTATTAGTTTTTCCTCTTTTTTTTTGTTTTTTTGTTCAATATTCAATATAAATATGGAGCACAAAGGAAATGAAAAAAAAGGAAACTTTAACTGATTTTGACCACCACACAGCAGATCAGAATCAGAAAATGGCAAAAAGTATTCACAACAAAAGCATATTTTAAATCTTTAAGAAAATATTTTAAGAAACATTTTCAATATTTCGGCTCTTGTGGAAAATCCTAAGCGATACTTGATGAATTACGGTTACGGTGTATTTCATTCAAGCAGCATTAAATATGAAAATATGTTTTCTTCCATTCAAAATACTTTGAAGGCGAAGCAAAAGTCGATCGATGAGAAACAAAAGATCAAAAATATATCATGGTCAAAGGTCGTTAATATATCGGTGCTGCCTTGATAGTAACAACTTTCTGACACGTCATAAACCGCTAAAACTCACTGACCAGGTTCTAAAGTGATAAAACCTATACGAAATATTGCAAAAAGTCGTACATAAATATGCTAAATTAAGTACTAGAATTAAAATGATTTTCATAAAGAAATTTTATTTCAAAAAATTATTGTTTTAAAGTCTGTTTGTTATATTAATTTTAATTTTTATTTTAAATTATGGTTTTAGTGGTAAATCATAAAGAATTGAATTTATATACCATTATATACATATATTATATATATGTATGTATGTATGTATTCATGTATGTGTCTATATATATTTGAAATTGTATATGCGTTTATTTATATGCTCAATATCTATGTTGGTATTTGTATGAATATTTTGTTATTATTTGTTGTTGTAATTTTTTAATTTCCTTTTTTTTTTTTGATTTTCTCTTTTGCTGACATGGAACAAAGAAATCTGTTCGTGTAGCCTATGATTGACAGTTAATTGTGTACCGAACATCATACGTACTCAACGATAACTTTCTTATTCCAATACGTTAACGAAAAACGTTTATTAAACGCACCCATTTGAAATTAGATTTTATGAATGAATTTCGATTTTATTTTTTATATATTTGAACGCGTATGAGCAATAATTGAAACATTTCTTCGTTTAATATTTTTATATTTTAAAAATAGTTGCAATTTAAAAAGTAAAAGCTTAACGATTTATGAAATATTCAGGAAGAAAAAGAAGAAGAAGAAGAGGAAGAAAAATCTATTCCATTCAAGACAATTTCATTTCATTATGCATGTGTGATACTTTTGTTATGATTGCTCATAAATAAATGTCATATAAAATATAGAAAAAAAAAATATTTACTTAGTATTTTATATAATATAAATCATAAATAAATACATACATACACATAGTTTTATATGCCACATTTATATGTCACACACACTTTGTTACCTTTTATATATGTAAGTACCCAGCCAGCATTTTTGGAAATTTTTAATCAAATTCGAGTCTGTGCAATTAAAAAGCTAGAATATGCGCTTATTTTCTGATCATAAAAGATATTTTTGTCGGGAGAAAAGAGTGACTACCCGCGACCCTTCATAAAAAGTCATTTATGAGTCATTTTCTATATCAGTTTAGAGTTAAAAAAGGGGTCCAACCTTTTTCTAGTAGTGTTATGATAATTTTCGTATCGCTTTCTGATCATTTATTAGTTTTATTTAACTTCGTTTATGATTCTTTTTCGAATCGTCTTTCAGTCATCGTTCAATCACACACGAGTCTTTTATGTGTAATTTATCACTAAGTTTAGGAGTCCTTTTATTGTCATTTATCAGTCGTGTTTGTATTAATTCGGACTCCTATTTACGTCATTTATGATTATAATTTTATAATTCTTAACGTGCACTCCGGAAAAAAGATAATGAATGACTATTTGTCCTTTCTGTGTACAGCGAGTTCTGGAATAGTAGCGACTATGCCCCTTAGTTCCTAAAACAAAGGATTTTGTTGGGGCATACATAACAAAACAACGCACTTTAATATTAAAAAACAAAACTGAATTTGTTGACATTTAATAAAAAATATGACAAGTGTGCCGTTATGCTTGAAAAAAAAATATATAACAATCAGTGTTTAATCATCTATCTGCGCAAAATATGATCATAAAATACGTAATTCAATCACTTTTCAAACACCTGGATGATCTGTTTCTGACTAAGCGTTTTTCAATCTTCCGTAGAAGTAGAATATAATAATAAATAACGGATTATTTCCGTTATTTAAGCGTCTGGATTATTAATTTCCGATTGCTATACAATTTTTTATTGTATTTTGAATCGATCTCATTTTACTCATAGGCGCGAATCATTTTTGAATCCTTTTTTAATCGTGTAACTAACAAATAAGTTCCTGATCACCAAAAGTACTCTAAAAAGTACTCTTCCAGATGATCCTTCTAAAAACAATCTTCCAAATGCTATCTGGGTACATACGATATAAATTTCACTTTATTTCTCCCCCCTTTATATTCCTATTTATTTTATTTGTTTTTTAAATTCCTTTATGTGTGTATGTATGATTTCCAAAGAGGAAAAAAGCCGTAGAAGGAAAATAAATAACAAAAAACAACCAACAGTCACCTGGCAATACTCATGTCAACACACATGTTTATTGTCATTGTAGATGTTTACAAATCTCATACATACATGCATACACACACACACGCACACTATTGCATATATTCCACAAATAATAACAAATAATAAACTCTTCTATGTCATACTTATTTTATGTGAAGGTGAAATACGAAATAAAAGTGTTGTCAACACTACTGTTAAGGATTAGAAAGAATTATTGAAGAAATTTTATTTTCATATTTTAAAATCGACATTTTACTTAAGCTGGGATTATAAAACCAAAAATTTTTTGTAGTTCAGACAGAACATTATCCAGCCGCTAAGATCATTATTTTTGCATGTAACTTTTTAGGGAATTCATGAGGGAATTTTTGTCTCTAGTTAGATTGTTTAGTACATCATATCTGCCTATTGCCACTTTATATAATCTAATTACTCTTTTATAATACAAAATATACAATACTTTATTGTGAAAATGATTTTAGTTAACCTCTGTTCTCTTTTCACTACATCTTATATTCATTTTATAGCTCAGTAACTACCCTCAAAAGTATGTTTTTTTTTGTGATTGAAATTGAAATACTTTAATTATTGAAATTCATCCTGAATTGACCACACTTGCATTCAACATACTATACAGTGTTGTTATGTTAAGTGTTCTTGGTATGACCGCGTATCTATGTGTTTGTATATGTTTTCGTTATTTAACTCAACTTCACTACTACTACTACTGCTGGAGCATAATAATTGAATAAACCTGTGACCATAAAAAAAACACACACACACTTCGCATACAAACAGTATGCACACATAATAATGCGTCTCACTAATACAACTATACGTATAAGTAGAAAAGCAAAGCACAGTGGGAGAGAGAGAGAGAGAGAGAGAGAGAGAGAAGGAGACTATAAGTATGGCATGAGATGAAGTGATGATAACTTGAGGAAGACACTGTTTTTAAATATATTTATTATATATATATGTGTGAGTGTTTATGTCCATTAAACAGCCATCATCCGTATAATAAATAGTAAATGTTGTTATTATTATTGTTTACACTGTTAATATTTTAAAACACAAGCCATCAACAATTTTTATTATTAGACTGTAATTATCTAAAAGAAAATTTAAGTATTCTGTTGCAAAATAATAGCATCCCTAAGGAATATTAAAATAATGAAATGACCACACATACACATGCACGCACGCACGCATACACAAATACACACACACATACACAACTTACGTGTTGTGTTATATATTGTTATTAATTATTTATTTCTTCTTTTTATTTTTATTTATAAACTTTTTTATTACATATAACACAGTGCCATGAATACATATTGTTGCACTTTAGAATTTTTTATTATTATTATTCACTTTTGCATTAAATGCACTTTTATAAAAAATATTTTTTATTTCATTTTTTGCTTTTACTTTTTAATGCCACTATTTTGTTATTCGATTTTATTAAATATTGACCGTGTATTTATTTTTATATGTTAATACAATTTCTTTATTTTATTTTGATTTCATTTTATTTTATTTTATTTTATTTTATATTTTTTTTAAATATTTTAAATTAAGTAAAATGGTAAAAACGTTACATACGTTACGCTTTTAAATTTACATGTGTTTTAAGTACGAAAGGCGCGTAATAAATGAAGCGAAAAACTTTAAATAGCTAAACAACAACATATATAGACGACGCGCCAATACACAAAAACAATTTTCTACAAAATCCATTTCAAAAAGGCAGTCAGTAAGTCAATCAACAGTGTATGAAACACAGTAGCAGCATCAGCAGTAGCAGTAGCCGTATCACTAGCTGCAGCAGCAGCTGTGTTAGTGGCATTGTCATGTTATTTACACAAACAAGTGTTGAATGTTCATCATCATCATCATCATCATCATCTTCATATGGTTTACGTTCGTTCTCGTGCTCTTTCGGTATTTTTTTGTTTTGTCTTGTAACCAGAAGCCTGGTAGTTGTCTACATAATAAATAATTTAACAACAGCAAAAACAACAACATTTCAAATATTAAAAGCATATAAACAATTTTACACTCATACACATACACATACATATACACACATACATATTTATACAGCATCAATAAAAATAATACTCAATATAGACGCATAGCCTTATACTCGAATACAAAACGTGTATGTGTATATGTAGGTATATGTGTATTACAGTTTTTTTCTTTTAACAAAACAACAACAAAACGTAAAGAAAGTACAAGAAGCAAAAAAGGAAATGAAAAACAACAACTTAAGAACCGTAGAAAAGTCCTCGTTTAAGCTCTCGTATTTTCATTGTCAAACATCAAATGGAAGCAAAACCAAATAAAACAATAATAAAAACAACAAGAACAATATAAACAGCAGCATCAACAACAGCAGCAATACTAATAGCAACCAAAATAACAACACCACCAACAGCAATAGCAATAACATTGCTGTACTCACATCAAGCTTCATTCATTGTTTTCTCAACTCAATAACACAGTTTTCTCTATTGAACTGATGCCGATGTTGCCAGATCCATTTGCAATTGCAAAACAAATGATTTCTACTGTCTCTTCCCAATAGAAGAACTAAGTGTCGTTGAAAAGCAACAAGTGGCAGATAAAATTGAATTGAAACTGTCTAAAATGGTATCTTAAAGTAGCGTATACGTTATATTGTTTAATAATATTAAGCATACGTATTTATACATATACATACATATGTGCTTTAATTCGCATGTACAATAACATGTAGAAGTGTGGCAAAGGGATGGGATGGATATCCTTATTTAAGTTTGATATTCAACTCGGATAATCGGTTTAAAAGGACTAAAAAATTAAAAAAAATTCATAAAGGCAAAAACACAAGGATAGGAAACTAAAAACGAGAATAATTCTTATGATCCTGGAGGACTTTTATGACAGAGAACTAAAGACATTGTTGCAATAACCAATGGATCGAAGCGGTGCAAATTTTTTCCTGATTGGCAACATTCTTGCTAAGCTATATAAAGACGTATTGCCTTACCCAAGAATAGCTAATAAAGGCAACGTTAATATGTCTCTGAATTTACATTCTATCATCCCGAGGAAATTTACCACGTTGCCATGCACTTCTTTCTCTGTGTTTCATCTTTTTTATTTCGACAACTTTTCTGGCTTTCCTTTTCTTAAATTTTCCTATAGTTTCCTGAAATGTTATAAAACCATCAGCCACAGAATTGTTTGTGTTGCAACAAAACTAAAGAAGGAGAAAACGGATGTTTTTGTTTTTGTTTTTTCATCATTTTACTGTTTAAGATTTCAATTTCATTATGATGATAATGATAATGATAATGATGATGATGGTGATGATATCTCATAGCGATAAATCATGACTTAAAAAAGAGTTATTGCGCTTTGTTTTAATGTAGCCACTTTCATTTTCATTTTCTGTATTTTTTTTTTCTTCTGTTATTTTCTCAATTTTTCTTAAAAATAGACGAAATGGTGTAAGGCAAACAATAATGATAAGAGATGGATGGATGAATGGATGCACATACATATACACCGTGTATACGTAACATTCAAGTGTATTCATAATTGTCATGTTGTTCATGCGTACAGTGGGCAAAGAAATATTCTTTTGTTAAGAGATAAGAGATGATTTAGATTTAAACTTCTTTAATAAATTATATTTAAAAAATTTCGAATTAAATATTCTTCAATTTATTAAATTTTCGAAACGTTAACATTTAATTCGGTTCATTGACATACCGCTTCTGTCTGGCGTATAAATACCAAATGTTTTTATCGTTGCTATTTTCACTTGAACTCTTTAAATTTTCACATTCCAAAAAATTGTACGTGTATGTACATATGTGGCAGTATTTCTCACGTGTACGTTTGGAGTACAATGTGATCTGCTGTGTTGTTGTCCTTCGATTTTTTAAGTTTCTTTTCTCTTTGAATTTGGTTTGAATTTTCATACCTTCTAACACTTCTAACCACTGAAAAATGTCAAAACCAGCTTTCGTCTTCTGTATTAACAAAAATTACTGTGTTCCTTAGACAGGAACAACTGGTAGACATAAGGTGACAGAACTGATCTAGAAAATGGATACAAAACGTGTTGACTATGAAGCAGTGTATTGTTAAGATTTCTGGCCAATGCTATACCAAACGAACACTAAACAAAACGTTTCATTGTAGTCTAGTATTGTCATAACGAAACACAATCCGCTGCTAAAGGCCAAAGCTAACCGATTGTGGCGAATTGCTTTCTTCAAACAATTCATTATACTGTTCCCAATTAAGTCTGCATATCTCAAGCTACACACAACAAAATAATTCTGATCTTAATACTAGATTAGCGTCCATTGGGCGCTATATGAAAACATCTCTATAAAGCCTTTAAGAAACAAAGTATCTCCCTTCCTTCTCATATTCATTTTCATTGTATTAGTTTTTCTCCCTAAGTAAGTGTTTTGGTCTACTGGAGCAACATTCGTGTGTAGTACGAGAGGAACCGCAGGTACGAACCTATGACGCAATTCTTGTTCGAGCGAACAGTGGTATGACGCGACGTCCGTTGGATTATGCCTGATAGCCACTAAGTGCAATTTGGTCAAGGGTAGCTGTTAGTAGGCAATTTCTACCTACAATGAATTCTCAGATTGTTGATAGATTGTTGACATTAAAAAGTTTGATCTTAGTGCACCAGCTTATATTATTTGTAGATGAGTGCCTAGTTTTTCAGCCCCAAAAAATTAGCTGAATTTGTTGAGATTTTGATTTTGAAATTTGTCTAATTCGTACGGTGCATTGTTAAGTTTTATGGAAATTAAATCAGTACTTTTGTATGTATGTACATGATATTCGGACAGTGAATCGTTTTTTCGCTACTCATAAGTACTCATGAAATTTTGAATATAATTGAGTCAACAATATTGAAATTTAACAATGTACTCTGAATCATTCGTACTCATTACAACGTTGATTTATAAGTACAGGTTGCAATGAGTATGCGTACAACGTTGACATCAAACTCATACCATTTGAAATATGTTTGATTCATAAGCCTAATCAATTAGATTCATAACTTTCGAAAAATACTTATAATACTTCGAGTGACTCGAATCTTTCAATCAAAATTTACAGCCTTAGTTATTGTTGCATTTGCAACAAAAGGAAAAAAGACACAAGCAAAAAAAAAAAAACACAGAGCAGCAAAAATAACAAACACACAACCTTCTGGTGTTCGTAGTGTTAGTGGTTAGTCGTACGCGTAGTTTGTTATTCGTGTATATGTTATGGAGCATCGAAATCAACAACATCATACATGTTGTTAAGTATGAATATCATGAGTACTTCAGACTATGAATATGAGTAGAGAGGGTTCCATGATATTAAAATAAGTATGAATGCGCGAGTAAGTAAAGAAATTATGAGTATGATTCGATTCTAGTCATCATTTTGAATACACACTGCTGGTCTCTGATTCGGACTCAAAGATTTTTAACATGGACAATTAGTGTTTGATCTGTGTGATGTATTTTTGATATAAAAATTACCGAAACGCTATGGACGAAACCATAATTGCGCTTGACTTACTGTTACAGTATTCGATCCATGAATGCTATTCACATTTTAAGCAGAACATAATCATGAATGTTCTGTCAAAAATTGTAGTGACTTACTTTTACTCACACTTTTACAACATTTACAGGAATTATTAAGATATTATTTGTTTATTATTTGATGTATCATTTGGTGTTTTAATTAAAGAAAATAATGGATCGAAACATAGTGTTTAAAATTTCAAAGAAATTTATTCATCAGACCACATTATTTCTAATTCAAAAATTATATATTTTAAGTACATTGGAAAACATTTGAACCACAAAAGAAAAATTTAAAAAAAAAAAGTTTTTCAAATTGAAATAACAAATCTAGTTACATTGTAGGCCAAGCTTCTAAAAGGCAATAAAAAATAATAATTTTTTAATAAATTTACGTAAGTAAGCATGCGATTAAATGTTTCCTTGAATGTTTTTTGTTTTGAATTTTTTATTAAAAATAAGCATGAAAGAAAATTTGTGTTAAAAAAGTATTTATTGTGTTAATATTAAAACAAAAAAAAACAAAGAAAAAAAAAACAAAATGTTTATAATATTTCGTGTTTTTTTCTCTTTCTTTACTTAAGGTCTTGACGCTTTAGTACGTGAATTTAAATCTGGTCGTGTTACGTTAAGGCGTAATCGTCGCAAAACTCATACCAACGTTGCTTTGCAGGAAATGTTCCAAGTATTGGAAATTAGTCAAAAACAAAATCGTAATTCGAAAATCTGTGTTGATATGAATTTTTAAAATAAAATAATTCATATCAACAACAACAGTAATAACAAAATTAATAATAATAGCAATATCGTTAATAAGTTTAACTTAATTTTATACAAAAAAAAAAAAAGAAAAAAAAATGAAACGAAACTAATTACATAATGAAACTCAATAGCTGCCTTAACATTTTTTAAAAATATGTTTAATTTGTTACTTATTAAGTTTAATAATAAATAAATATTAAAAAATAATACAATTAAAAAAAAACAATTTTTACAAATTTTATACAAAAGAAGCTCAAAGGCTTTTGCCAATAAAAAATTTTG
>QOCX01000007.1:1197973-1217981 GCA_005959815.1 Sarcophaga bullata
TTTTGAATCTTCGAATCTTCGAATCTTAAATTAAACAATTTCAATTGTAACACTTATAATTAAAAATTAAATTTGTATTTATGATTATAATTGTATATGTGAGCCGTTCAGTGCACAAATCGATTAACTCCTATAAAACAAAAACATTCGAGAGAGAAATGCGATGAAATAATGTAAATGGTTTTTTTTTAAATTGCCTTTACAATATAAATGCAAATATATATTGTAGAACACATAAATACATATATAGCCTTCATCTAATGGTATATAAAATTAATAATAAAGAATAGCCAAAACAAATAATGTCAGCAATGTTATAAATGGAGTTAATCGCTTTGGCAACTGAAAAAAGTAGTAACGTTATATTAGGTATTTAAATTTTTAAGTTTTTTATTACAGAATAAGTTAGTTATTATATATTTTCATTAAAAATTGCATAAAATTACATAAAAATCAATGTTTACATTGCTGTTATATACAGTATATATATGTAATGTCTTATATATATATATGTAAACGTCTATATATGTATAATGTCTTCTTCATCAGATGTAAGATGTATGTAAGGACTCGTTATTTCGATTTGTTCTCAAGTTTTTAAAGTAATTATGGTCAACAGAAGGAATAAATTTAAACAGATCCATTATCTCTCTTCTTTTTTCCCTTGTCACAGTTCTGCCTTTAGGATATAATAAAGGCCCAAAAAATTTTGTCATTTATTGGTGTTGAGCTTTACTATTCAGAAAAGTTATAATAATTATAAAAATTTATGACTATCACAAGTACTTTGACACTTAAATTTAAGATTTTTCAAAAAGTGAAGTTAATCACTTTGTGCACTGAACGGCTCATGTATTGTATTAATTTTTAAATCTCTTTTTATGGCTTTTTAAAACTCAAAACTTAAAAAGTTGGTCTCTATCTCTTGCTTTAATGTTAACTTTTTGCTTAACCTGTGACTCACTGTTAAATTTCTTCGTGAATAATAATTAAAAATATCTTTTTATTTTTTTATTTTTATTTCCTTAGGAAATATTTTTTTATTTTATTTATTTTTATTTTATTTTTTTAACAAATATTTGCATTCTATTTGATCTTATTTTTTTATTATATTTTTATATTACATTATATATATTTTTATATTACATATAAAATAATGTTATAAATGTAATTACCAGTATATTTATAGTATATTTTTTTTATTAAACTAATTCTACTTTTATTTGTAATTTTTATTTACATTTTCTATTATTAAATCGGTTCTAAACGTAAAATATTGTTGTTATTGTAGTTCTTGTTTAAATTCTTTAAAATCGGAATCAATGAATGTAAGTATACAAATGGAAGTATTAAGTATAACTTTTTTTTGTTGTGAAAAAACAGTTCGAATTTCATTTTAGGATTCAAAAATGTTATCATTTCCGATTTGCATTATTTTCTTAGACTTCTACTTACGAATGCCTGAAATCAACAACTTCATCTGAAACCAACATTTAAACATTTCACGTATAAAAAATTATTTTCGGCAACTACAAATTTTTACTTACCAGCTCTGACAACGCAATACTGATACTGAATTCCAGTATCAGAGATCAGCAATGAGTATTAGAATCGAATTATACTCATAATTTCTGATACTTATACGCATTCATACTTATTTTAATATCATGGAACCTCTACTCATATTCAAAGTTTCAAGTACGTACTCATCATATTCATATTTAAGAGCACGTATAATGTTGTTGATTTCGACTCTCCATTACTCCACGTAAACAGTGTTAAAGTGTTCGAGTACTAACAATAAAATACACACTAGAGGATTGTGTGTTTGCTCTGCTTGCTGCTGATTCGGATCACTCGAGTCATTTATAAGTATTATAAGTATTTTTCAAAAGACTGCTTGTTGCAGACTGATCGACGACTAAATAAATGAGCATAAGCAATATGTGTGAATTCTCTCTGCACAATTGTGCTATGATATGGTAACCACTGATCTTAATGATCAAATTATATCATTCGAATCAAACATATTTCGAACGATATGAATATGATGTCAACGTTGTAAATTATCTTTGTAATGGGTACGAATGATTCAGAGTAAATAGTTAAATTTCAATATTGTTGACTCACTGCTTCTGAGTAGCGAAAAAACGATTCATAGCTGATCTCTGTTCAGTCACCTTCCATAATCGTTAAACGATAAAATTTTCATACGAAAAAAAAGGTGTAAACATTACTAATGTAGCGGATTTCATGGTTTAAAAAAAACCCCACCCGTAGTTGACCTATAACAGTCTACATTTTACGTTAACTTGCCTTTCATTATTAAAGTGTAGCTTATATTTAGATTTTGAAATCTTTTACCAGACAACATATTATATTTTTTTAAATTAAAAAACGATTGTTAATTTTGTATATAATAATATAATAATAATATTTATTTCTATTTGTATATATATTTGTATGTATAATATATAAACATTAATTTATTTGTTTCTCTCTATGCATATAAAAAAAGACGAAAGTGTCTTAATTATAAAATCCGTACATTAATCAATGTTATAATAATAATTGTATAACATTGTGTTGTTATACACTTACATTTAAAAATCTTTGGCCATTTATTAAATAAAGATCCAAAATTAAAAAAGCAAAAAAAAAGAAAAAATCAAAAACCATTGCATACCAAACAATTTTAAATAAAACAAAACATACAGAGATGTAAAGTTATAAATAAAAAAAAAATAAGACACATGTTTTCTTTTTTTTAAATTTCAAAAGGAGTACACTAAGAAAAGCGTCAAACGTAAAAGGCATATCAAAATGTATTGCAGCATAGAATCAAATAAAATATTGTTTAAATATGAAAATAATAAAAAAAAAATTACATTTTAATTACGAGCAATTTTTCTATTCAATTATTAAAAAAAAACAAAAACAAAAACAGCTTTTTTTTGTTTGTTTGTTTGTTTTATAAAACGATTAATTGACTTAATTTCTGTAAATTTGTGGTTTTTTTTATTCACTTAATAATTAATTAAAGGTTTTCTTCTTTAAATTTATTTTTATGTATGCGTGTGGCACTTAAAATTAGTTAAACAACAATAATTTTCCTTGCGTTTTATATATGTAGTGGTAGTGTAGTGTAGTGTTAGTGCGTTAATCGATATTATTTACTTAAGCAAAATAGAAGAAGATAATAAAAAAATACATATTTAAACGAATACTGAGTTTGTATATAATTCTTCAGTACGATTCATTTGTTTTGTTTTGTTTTGTTTTTTTTTTTTTTTTTTTTGAAAATCATTTAATTAGAATTTCTTATCGTTTATAACATGATAATAAAATATAAAGTTTAAAACATTATCTTAAAAGTGTTGCAAACGCTAACATAAACGATATTTTGTTTTTTTTTTCTTACACAAAACATAAAAATGACACATAAAATATATAGGAAGACATTTAATAGAAATTATGAATGTTACTGTAATTTTTTTTCTTTATGTTTTTCCGATTTTCTTAAAAATTTAATATCAATTTAAAAAACACATTTTCTCATTTGTTTTTTCTTATCTAATATGTATGTTTATATGCATACAAACACATATGTTAATTGTGTAATTAGAAATATAGATTATAAATATAAAATGTTAGTTCGTTAGATAGACTATACATAGGCATTTTAATTTATTTCGTTTGTAATTTGATTTTTTTTTTTTGTAATTTTTTTTTGGCACTTGTTTACTTGTATTATTACTTAATTAACGTTCTTTAATTATTATTTTGTTTAGTTTTGTTATGTTTTCTTATTATGGCTGAACTTTGGTTATTTTAATTCAATTAACTCACGTACAATAAATATTATTTTTTTTATTGAAACCTGAAAAACTATGGAATGTATTTGCTATTCCTTGATGGTTTTGGTGGAGGCGTTGGCGGCCTTTTCCTATCATCTAAAGAGGTCTGCGTTATAATAAAATTTTTTGCTTCAACATACTCATATGAACTGTTGACAATACTGGTGCTGCTTGTAGTACAAGAGGTTGTTCGTGTAATTGTGCCAGTTGGACTCTTGGCGCCACTCAGTGAAAATGAATTGGAATTCCAATCTAAGCTATAGTTGAGACTGGTAAAATCTGTAGAGTCTCGTGTTTTGGCGGGCAAAGGTGGTGGTATAAGGTCTTCTTCAGATGTCGAATCGGTAGTATCAACAGAATTGCGATTGCTGCTATCGGCACCCGATAGAGACTGCGTATCTGCTGCTGAGAAACCTTTCATGCTCGCTGTGGGAGTAGCTATGCTGGCCGGACGCGATAAACGTCTCTCTTTATCCTTTTCCGATCGCAAAGGTCGCTTCGGCGTGAGCTGTAACAAAAATGAAATTATTTTTCTTGTTTTTTTTTTTTTAAACACAGAGGGCCTGACACTTAGGGCCATTTTTTGAGTGCGAGATTAACCTCAAGTTTAAGGTAATCTCCAGTTAAATTTAATTCCCCAGTTAACTGAGTTTCCATTTTTTGAGTGGGAGTTTAAACCGTGTAGAGCTGCCACATTTATAAGCAAAAATGGCAATGCTTTTCACAACAATTTGCTTTTGTATAGAACAAAGGCAGATGAATACGATTGATTTTTAAGTAAAAAAAATAATTTTTGATAAATAATAAATAAATTAAGAATTTCTATTGTCCAATTGGGTTTTATATAATTCATAATCACTTATTTATTTGTTTTATTCGGCTTTCTCTCACTTAAAAGTTGTCTCTTTTAATAAAATTTGTGAACTACTTTCGACAGTTAATCTTAAGTTTAAACCACCAACGTTGGTGGGTTAAACTTAAGATTAAATGTAAGATTAAGTAAACTCAAAAACTGAAAACGAAGATTAAAGTTAACTTAATCGTTAATCTCGCACTCAAAAAGTGGCCCTTAAAGTGTCACCAACTTCACTCTACTATAGCACAGAAACGAAAACCTGATCGTACTCAGTTTTCGACAAATGATAGTCTGTTATACAGAAGTACTTTATGTCAGAGTTGAAAAATGAATCAAAATTAATTGCTTTGTATTTGAATGTATAGTTGCAACAAATCATTACCACTATGACCATTATGTCCTATTCAAAAAACGACTCAAATAAACTCAGGCAGCCTGCCAAGAAATGATGTCAGTCTGATACTTCAAAATAATTATGCCTTTGTCCTATTCTCGTAACATTCCGACATCCGCATATAACAGATGAGGCCATTTAAAATCATGCTTGTAATACAGCCGATATTGGACAGTCGATAGAATATGCTGCATAGTTTCTGTTTTTCTTTTATTTCACAGTTGTCCTACATACTTAAGTATACTTTCAGCCACACGGCTTTTCCGTATGGATACTTCTAAAGACCAATGTATCAACTATAAAATATGAGACGATCTCTTGGAACTTTTCCTAATATTTTTTTTGTTTTTACAATGTTCTGAAGTAACTGATTAGACTTCAAGCGTCCATTTCCAATAAAAATAATTTCTGCACACTTTTTCGCTTACCTCTTCTGTTAGAACTTTTGGATCTGGTGTCTTAACCGATGATAATGATGTATTGGAAGCACTTATTATAGAGGTATTAGTGTCTCTTTCAGGCGTTGATGTTATTGTAGTCAATGGTGGTGTATACCACTGACTGTTTGCTACTGGTAAACTTAAAGTTTCGCGATCCAACTACAAAACATTAAAAGAAAAGAAAATTAAAGATTTCCTTACAATAATTTAATCTAATAACTCACCTTTTTAATTGATCTTCTTTTGGAGGGTGTTTTATCTTTCGTTTTACTTTTCGTACTTGGCGAATGTCCTAAACTGGGTCTATTCGTTGCACAATAACATCGATAACAACAAAAATGAAATAGAAACAGAAAGGAAAACACAACACATAAAGCAAAAATATATACAAAAACGAAAACGAAAACGAAAACCAAAACAATAGAAAGAGTTTCGAAATAAAAACAAAAATAAATAAATAAACATAGAGGATACAATAGTTAAAAAATTAAAAAAAAATATACAAATTTAGTAGAGCTATATTCTCAAACTGTGTGTGTAGGTAAGATAAAATTATTCACAAAAACAAATAAAAAGAAAATATTGAATTATTAATTGGATTTTCTATGAAGTCTTGAGAGTCTTGAAAGTTTTAATGGCAGACTTTCAAATACAATTAAATATGTCACTGCCTTTTATGATTTTAAACGAACTAAGATAAGTTCTTTTCAGCCTTATAAAGTGACAGTTAATGATAGTAATTTGCCAAAAATAACTATGTTAGTGCTTTAAAATTTAAAGAATTTTAGAATTTCTTTTTAATTATTCTCAAAACTCTCAAGTTTTCTTATAATAATAATTTATTCTTTTTACAAATGTTTATTTTAAACATACCTTGGATTAAATGCAAATCCAAATGTGGATTTTATTGAATTCGTTTGCGGTCTCACTGAAGAAGTTGATTTTGATAGTCCGCTACTGCAATAGGTATAAGAGAAATGTAAAGAATATTAAATTATGTTTTTTTTTGTTTTTATAAATTAATAAAATTCCAATATTAACTTACTCAGATGAGCCCATGCTTGTTTCCGATAAACGATTATTGTTGTCAAACATGTTGGGTAAAAATGAATTATTGCGGCGCATTATAACAGAGTCACGGTCAATTTTCAAATCGCAAGACTAAGAAGAAAAAAACAAAAAACAAATAATTATTGTTTTAATTTGATGCGACTTATAAACACTCACCTTCTTTCCGTATTTGGCTTCTACGCTAGCTTGCATATCAGCGAAACAGCTTTCCATACGTTCATGGAAGAGTTTTAAACTTTCAGGAGCCTTTTGTTTATGCAATGAAATGGCTAAAAGAAATTTACGAAAAACATTTTAATTAATTCATCCCCACATATCTACATATGTATGTATGTATGTAGGTTACAAATGCATATACATACCAATTTCTAATAGAGGTATTTGAGAGGCTATTAAATCTTTTAGTTCCTCTACCAATTCCTTATGTTCGGGATGTTCTTCTAAATAGTCGGCAGTTAAGAAAGCATCCTCATATTTGCTAAAACCACCCATAACAGCGGGATCTACAATACCGTTAATTTTCATACTCAACTGATTAATCGGTAGGTTGTCATCGTTTTTATGAGCAATGATTAGAACACGAATATCTTTATTGGCGGTTTTCATCGTCTCTACTGCCAGTTCAATCGGTGAAATCTAAGACGTTTAACACAAAAAAGAGAATACATTTACTTTAATAGCAATCAAATACAAATGTTCTATTATTACCTTAAACGTATGGGAATCCACTACTGGGAACCATCTCAGTATGCCAGGCAGGGGGAATTTTGTGGTTAATACCGTACGCTCAAGCCATAAATTGCCTACACTATCGCCATCACCACAGCTACTTTCACGATATGGTCGTGAATATTTAAACTTTTGTACATTGTTATTGGTAAAATATTTAATAATTTCATTTGAAATGATTTTATCATTAAATTTAGCACATGACTCATCCATAATGGGTTCAACTTTATTGATTTGTATGTATTGACCCTCACCCTGGGTTATATCTTCGCTAGGAGCTTCCAGAGTATGCATTAATTCTGCCTGAGGATGCTGCACCAATATCCGAGTACTAAAGTCACTTAATCTTTCGTATTCCTTACCACGATAAATATAGGCAGTATTTTGCAAAAATCTAGGAAATCCTAAGCCATAGAAACACACACGGAAATATTCCGAAGTGTGACGTAATTCCTTTAATATTTTTTCAAAGAACAAAGCCATCTTCTTGAGCAAATCGGCCAATTTAATGTAGTCATAGATTTCATTTTCATATTGTTGTACTAAAACTTTGCACATACCAATGGCACATTCCCACATTTTGCCCTTGTCGAAGTAATCGATTACTTCAAAATATAAGGCTTCTTTCAATTCTCTGTGTGTGCGACATTGCATATGACGATGAGATCTTAGCAAAGGTGATAGTTCTGTATCATTCCAAGACAATAGTTCGGTGTGTAGCTTCAAGGTAAAGGCTGCCTCGGTGTAGTTATCGAACTCCATGTGTAAATCACATAATTTGTAAACATAACGTATGTACATTTCTTTGCGATTAACCTCAGAATAGAACTGCAGTAGAGAAAAGGTACAAGCCATGCGGTTTTCTTTACTCTCATCCTGTATGATACAGCGATACTCCAGTAGACGATCCATTAGTTTAGTAACCATATTAACAAACTTGGTACCCTCCACATTTAAAATGTTATGGGCATTGCATTTCTCTAACAGGATTTTTGCAAATAATTCCTTATATTCCACATCACCTTTACCGGCACCTATTAAAATATCAAGTTTCTCAATCATCTCAGTTTCAAAATCATTAAAGTTGGCCTTGTAGTGGGAATTATTGCGTTTGGTGTCCCCATAGCTGTCATGTATTAGCTTGGAGCTGTAATATTCACACTGCATCATATCGAAGAAGATGGGTATAGTGGCCTTTCTCAGTTCTACCTCCGGTATCATGCTCATTTCCAGTATGGGCTCCACCAATTGAGGCACAAATTTTGGCTTATGTTCACCTAATTGAAACCACATTTTACGTATCTCGTGAGCAGTATCTTTACGTATGTCACGATAACGAGCAAAAATCACCTGACGCTTATTGTCATTAAAGTCATTCAGCTGCAAAGGTGACTGTATCAAAAACGCTATCGAGCACTGGAAAAAGTTTGACCAGACTTGTTTCTCAAATGGATCAAAGAAATGATCCACAATGACAATGGACAATTGTTGCAATGATCCCAATATAACAGTATTCTGATGCATAATCATATCCATCCAATCTTTTGGAAACACTGGCTTCTGGTGCGGCGAAACCAGTTCTTCGAATACCAACAGAATCTCAATTATAAAATCTTGCAATTCGAAACGATTGTTTAAGTGTTTCACAAAAATTTCATAATGGACAGCATCCATGCGTTGCAGTATACCCAACATAATGGCAACTAAATTTCCAACCAATTGATTTTCTCGATCTAAAGCCTGTGACGTTTTGATCACCGTACGCAAGAGTATGAGCATTATGTCACGTATATCGTTGTGTGTATGACCGATATCTTTGCGATAAAGAAGTTTTAGTATGTTATTCATAATGTTTATGCATTCGGTGACCTGTGACATTAGAGAAAGCAAATGAAATTGTTATAAATTAGCAAATAAAAATAAAATAGGAAATTTTAATACAGTTTTTAAAAACATTTGTAATCCACAAAAATATAAACTCGAACTAAATACGAACGACGTATAGAATTCATTCATTGATTGATTGCTTTAGAAGATGTTAGCTCAAGTCTATTTTCTGTGAATTTCTTTTAAAACTTATAAAGTATTTATTATTATTATTATTATTTCTTTTGTATTTAAATAATTTCTGAAACAAATTGAATTCTTTTTTTTTTAATTTCTTAAAAGATAAAAATTTTAATCTTAAATTAAAATAAAATTAAAGAAAATACCTAAAAAATCCTGTGTAACTCGTAAGCTAGGCTTAAAAACACTTAACAATAAAATAAAATAAAATTAAAAGAATTTTTTTTTTTGTTTACTAATTTTCAATTGTATTGTATTAAACTAAAAAGTCACAGTGACAAAAAAAAAACAACATATACTTGGTAGAATAAATGACAGGTTGGTTACAACATAAAAGAATTTAAGAAAATTGTGAGAAAAAAAAACAGCACCACAAAGCAAACAACAAAATAGAATTGATCATAAATTTTTATAGAAAAATTTTCAAATAATTTTTTAATTAAAAATTTTATAATTTTCTTAATATTATAAGAGTATACATATATGTGTGATATATTGTAGGAACTAAAACCATTCAATGGAAGGGTTAAGCCATTTTCTACTTAAAAACCATGAAAGATTTTTTAATTGCATATTACCCAATATGTGTAATACATGTAATCAGAACGCAAAGTATAATAACGAGAAAAAAGCGTGCTCCATTATTATTTAAGCTCGAAGATGCACCTTCAAAATTTTTTGGAAAAGCACTTCACAGGTTCCCAATAGAATATCCAAGGAAGGGAAAATTTGATGATTGTGCCACAACAGTTCAATTCATCTGCTCTGCAGTTCCACTGTATTCCGGTGCCGGAGGGAGTAAAGTCATCCTAGAGAACGTCATGTGGAAACCTAGACCCCAACAGTCATTCACTTGAATATCAGAAAGTATTTTAATGTATCTTTTAAAGTCTGGGTATATGGTTATAGCAGAAACAGTAACTGAGACAGGAATACAGAAATTGTGTAACATTAGGACTAAGACAGACAACACTCAGCGATATCACCAATCCTGAGGTAGCGTTGTGGTTTATTGGAGTTCAAACAACTCGAATAAAACAAAATCTGAAAAATATTTTCTTCGGCGACTTCCTCTCAGCTTGAAATTACCATAAAAAGTTTCTCAAAAGTCTGGCGTTCGGTGCCGACTTTAAACTATGGGTCTCGCCACCTTTAAAATTAACATACACATCATGGGTAGTGTGAGAAGCTATCACGACCTGGCTAAAGAGGTGTAATGACTAATTAAGTGAGTAAGTATGCTACCCAATAAAATAAAGAAAACTTCCCTTATAGTATGTAATAAAAGTGATAATTGTATTCCAGTTGGAATGCTCTGTCTTCATACAAAAACATTGAAAAATTTTAGAAATGAGAAAGGAAATACCGAGGAGAAATATATGACTTCCAGAAAGAATCTTAGAACCTATTAAAATAATTATTAGAATGAAGTATTATGGAATTAAACAGTTTTTAATTTAAAATAACTGCAGCAGGTTTAGTTAATTTTTAAAAACCTGAAAAAATTTCAAATCAAGAATTTGCAATTTGATATGATAATTGAGGTTTTCATTAAAAAAATAAAAGAAAGCTTAACTAAAAAAATAGAAAACTAATGATATTCAAACTTTTAAAACTAACTTAAGCAAATGATATTAGAAAAAAAAATAACGTAATAATGCACTCAATAAAGTGTAATTAATAAAAGAAAACATAATGATGACTCCACCAAGTGTATTCATAATATGTAACGAGTGTGGAAGCAAATAAGTTTTCAAATTCTACTGTAAGATGTTGCTTTAAGCATATATTCTCTGATCAAAACTTAAGCTTGCGATTATTTTTTATAAAATTATTGTTTTTATGACTGTAATTGTTGTTGTGGTTGTTGTTGTTGTAACTAATTTAAATGAAACTAATCTAAAAATTATGTGATGGGAAAAAAACAAAACGTTGCTAATGATTTTCTGTTACCTTTTGTTTGGCTGTTGTTTCACGTGTATGCAGTTGAGATTTTAATTGTCCAAGAACTTTAGCTGCTTTCGAAAGATTTTTTTCTTGTTGCCATATATCAGATTTGGAGTCACCCTAAGTTGGTTGGTTTACACATACATATACGATATATACGATATAGTAGTTTGATAATGATTTTATAATGGTTGCAACAAAATTAAAAAAAAAACGTAGAAAACGTGTACAGATTTCTTTTTTCTTTTTTTTATTATTTGCTCATTATAATTTAAATAAGAAAAAAAGAAAAGAAAAACTTAAATATAGGCTTTCTCTTTCCACTGAGAAAAAGGGGAAAGAAAGCCAAGGATTATATTAAAATAATCATGATTAAAAACAGAAAAAATGTGCTCAAAATTATATTGTAATGATGGACAAATAGTTATCAAAGAAAAAAAAAATACAAAACATTTATTATTATTACGAGTAAAATTGAGAAAAAAAATAATAAAGAATGAAGAAGAAGAACCCAAAATAAAGCAAAAACAAAAAAAGAAATAAAAGTATTATTTAATGGCAATGGTGGAGTTTGTGGTTTTTTTGGTTTTTATTTTTTGTTTGTTTTGCAGGTGTGAACACATTCAAAAATAATGGTGAGCAGTGGTAGTGGTGGAATAGTAGTGTGGTAAGATTCACAAATTGTATTAAAACATAAAACTATATTGTAATTATGAAACGGATTTTATATAAATGAAATATAATACGAAAAAACGAAAAGGTAAGAAAAACGAAATTAAAAAAAAATACAATTTTCTTGATAAGAAACATAAAAACGTTGAATGATTAATAACAACTAGTCGTTAATGAAATAAAATTGTGAATAACAATGATAATGAACAAGTGTATGAGATGTTTTAAATGAATAATGAATAATGATTTCTGTTGGTGAAAATATTATGAATGACAAGAAAGCTTTTAATGAATATTACAACATATGAATAGGTAAAAGAGATTTAAAAAAAATACCTAAGAAAACAACGTGCATAAAAGTAAAGAGAAAAACAAGCTAAATATTGTAAACTTCTCTCTCTCTCTCCCTCTATCTTTCTTTCTTAAGGCTGTAACTAAGACACTGATTTAAGATTGATAGTAAAGGTATGTAAATAACTACATAAAATTAAAATAAATCATCATTTAATACTATGTATATTATATCATATAATATATTTATATTATTAAAACATTGTATGTATATGTAATAAATACTAAACTAAAAATAAACGAATTTTAAGATTTCGTTATTAACAAAATTTCAAACAGATTTCAAAGTTTATTGAAATCCGTACAATTTATATTATATTTATTTAATATTCTCTTACTGTATTCGTTTATAAATAAAATGAGGCAAAAAACAAACAAACACACAAACAAACATACATACATACAGACATACATACATATAAAGTATATACACATAAAATATTATAAAAAAAAAGAAATGTAAAAAACATGCTTAATTTCTAAAGGACATAAACATAACATAACAACACTGACATGCTCAATCTAATAAAAAAAATTTTCCATTGAAATAGAAAATAACAATTAACAGTTTGCAGCATTATTAAAAAAAAACATTGTTTGTGAAATTAAAAACTTGAAACACGTATGGAACCCATGATAAAAAAACGTCTAAATTGGTATCCAATACAATCTAGCAATTTCTTATAAAATCTCCATTTGAAAGGGATCAGCTTTCGAAGTATTATCAAATTAAAAAATGTATTTTTTAAAATACCTTTAAAATATTTAAAATTTTAAGAAAGTATTTGAGTTCGGATGATATATTTTAGACGACATTTTGACATGCATCATAAATCTAATGGTGATCATTGTATACAATACTTTATTCTACATTTTTGGTTCTGTCTATATCATACAATAAAGAGAAAATTTTTTCTCGAGTACGCTAATGTTAATGTGAAAACTTGTAACACATGCATACGTATGCATTAAAAGCTTCAAGTTTAAATTTTAAATTCTAATTTTTTTAATGGAAATTGCTTCTAGACTACAGACAAATCCTGAGTACATTTGCGTTTAAATAACCCTTGCATCCTGCAATATTAAAAAACTAACTTTGACTGGTTTTAAGGGAAAAGTTTGTTTTCAATTAATTTATGAATTGTTGCCGAATAAATCATTTCAAAAATATAAATAGTTTCTGCCGAATTATTCTACTATCGAAGAATTTTCAGTTTAGTTGTCAATGTCCATTACGAATTTTGGCGAAAGTCGTAAACAATTATAGTTTATTTCGTCAATACGAATTATTTTTTACATATTTTTACGCTTATAAGTGATACACAAATTTTAAATTGCCAATACTTCGATTCCCGACCCTTGTATTTGTCTTCTGTTGCTTTTAAAAGATTATGAATTGAAATGAAGATGTGAGTTAAAAGTTTTCATTATTTCTGTGAATACAAGTATAGCTGTGAATGCTTTTGATTATTGTTTTTAATATTTTTATTTGAGTTCCGAAATAATGAAGTGATTGCCGTTATTTCGATAACATGATAAAGAAAAATAAATTGAAAATTTAAGTAAAGCCCATAATGTAATGGGTAAGTAGAAATCTTTTGTATTCGTTAAGTTAAAATAATATGTTCGAATAGATTTAAGTTTTATTAATCAATTTTAATTAACGTTTAAAGGAAATAAATAAAAAACAATGTTTTATGTGAATGGCAAACGTTAGCAAACATTAAAAATATTAATAAAAACGAAAACGTAAAATGAAAAGTTAATAAATAATAAATAATAAACAACGAATAAATAAACATCGAGTAAATAATATAATACTTTCAAACATACCTCCTCTTTACTCTCCAATCTGTCTTTAATGTGATTACAAAAGACAGGTAATAAGATAGCACGACATTCAGGCAGATAAAATAACTTCGTATCCACAAAATCTTTAATGCAACCCATTTTCGATTGGGTTAAACGACGTGGTGGAAATTGTTTTAAAATATTCACAATAACAATGCTAAAATCAAAGTAATATATGCAGAAATAAGTAAGTAAATCACGTTATGGAATAAAAAGAAATTTACCTTAAACGTACAGGATCAAAAACCTGCATTAAATCAGTAGCTATTATGTGTAGATTTTTTAATAGAGCTCCCTCTGATTTTAATAAATCTGTTGGGCAAGCAATCATTTTGATAAACATTTCCAAAAGTTCTACAAGAAATCGATTTTCATTTTTAGATTAAATCTTCGTATTAAAAAAAAAAACAAACTACTTACCATGCAATTTATTTGCAAAATCATCATGATCTGAATTATCATTTATGGCTGAATATAAAATGCGAGATCTTATGATAAATTTCATAACATAATGTAAATAACGTGTGGTTTTGTACAGGCGTTTCACTTCTATACGCTCATCAATTTCAATGCCATCAACTGACTTTTCTTTGGGTTCTACAGCTTCTTTAATATTCTTTTGTAAAACATCAATTAGTTTGCTGTTTTGTTATTACGAGAGGGAGAAAACAATTTGAAATTATTTAATTCGTTATAAAAATGATAATACGATTAGAATACTTACGCATAAGCTAAAGTGGCAGAAAAACTTTCGTTTATATAGACATCTAATACAGTCAAGAAATGCTGATACTTTAAGTCCGATACGGTTTCTATAAGATGTATTATGCTCATGAATACCAGTTGATCATATTTTTCGGGATCATCGTTCTCGACTAAAATATTAAATAAGGCGTCCAGAATGTCTTGTAAAAATTTCACAACCTCTTCGCCAGGTACATTGGACAAAGCATTTAGGGAATCTTCTAAGGTTTCCTTATGGGCAGACCAATTCAAGAGGCCCAAAAGTATAACACTTTGTGTAAGCTTTGTACTGCATAGGTTAACGCCAATAACCAATTGGTCTTTGGGTAGCAAAGACAGACCCGCTATTGAAGGCTTGGAGCCTTGCAGTTCACCAATGGTAGCTGGTAATTCCATATACGAATTATTGGAATTTGCCTTGTCCAATTTCTTGTGGTCAATTTTATAAACAGCCAAATTGTGTTGCCCTTGCTATAATCAAAAAACAAAAGCATACCAAATTTAATTAAAAAAAAAAACAACAACACCGATAAACATTATAAAACATACCGTAATTGTGGTACCATTGTCTTGCATTAACTTTATGTAAGACAAACCAAATGGTTTCTCTGATTTATCCTTTTGCTCGTTGGAACTGCGATGTTTAAACACAAATTTCAAATGGCATTGCTTGAAATCGTCTATGGGCACGTGTATCTATAAGAATTCCACATTTAATTAATTAAAACACTACAATTGTGATATGATGTGATAGATCAGACCCACCTTGAAAGTTTCCAACCACTTCGGTTTGTCATCGTGATAGTAAACCACTGATTTGTATTCATCAATTGGAGCCAAACCAGAGCCTATACTCATAACACCTGGCACCATTTGACCCTGTTCATTGCACACAGTTATTGTTACTTCCACATTCTTCTCTGAAGTCTTGGCCATGCGTGCAAACTCCCCTGAGCACAATGTTAAATACAAATCATTGCGTACGTCTCCTGGCAAAATGACTTCGGGAAACCCCATTTTTCTGGCAATGGGCACATTGGTGTGCAACAGTCTGGGGAATTCCTCTTTAATCTGTTTTATATCACCCTGCAAAACCTCTACGGTGACACACATGCGTGAATCTATTTTGCCAATGTCCTTGTTGGCAATTAATTTCCTAAGAGTCCCATCTAAACTATCCTTTTCGCATAATATGAAGGGCATATCCAAATTACCCTTGAAATCTTCTGGCTTATTTATAATGGGTGTGAGATCCTTAAAGGCTACACCAAAGGGCCGTCTCATGATGTATTCGGAACCCGTAAAGGAGCCACTCGAACTTATCGATAATTGCGAGTGTTTTTTACTGGCTGCTGTTAACATGGTGTTCGTTATACTGGTGCGTTTCGAATCATTTTCCTTCATTTCCATCGAACCTATGCGTACAGCATAGCAAACCAAATACATTTTCGGTATGTTCACATCATTCTTGCTGAGATCAGTAAAAAGAACACGATTATTGTCGAACTGATCGATATCACGGGCAATGCCAGTACGTGACCACTTTACCACATAGTTCTCGCTTATGGGACGATGAGATTCACCATCGAATAAAGTGAATATTAAATCGGAATCTTCTTGGAATTTGCAAACAAATGCATTCACATGCAATAAAATATTGTGGGAAAAATTCTTATACGGTTTAGGGCCCATCTGTTGCGTTTGTGGTCGCTAAAAAAGAAACAAAAGAAAAACTTACTATGATAGAAACAAAAAGAAAACAAAAATTATTTTAAATCACTTACACTAGCTTTAATAATGCGGTTAACCGCATTCATATGATGTTCATACAATTCTGTGGTACAAATTGTATTCGTATCTAGTATATCACCGCTCTCATCGCGCACCACCATATCCAAGCCCAACAGGTTGTTGCCGGTATCTATTTGAGAGGTGGCCGCCAATTTAACGGAACGCATTTCATCCACGGGCAAGTTTCCCGATATCAGTAAAGCTCGATTATTATTTAAACTATTCATTTTGGCGCGTATCGTATGAAAATCGGGGTGATTGATCTGTTTTGTTGATTAATTGAAAAAAATTAACCATAAAGTTAAAGAATTAAAAAATTAAATAATAAAATATGTTGTAGTATTGTGTGACAATTATTAGTTGAAAAAAATACACCATTTCCTTGCGAAATTAAAAAAAACTGCATTTTCTAAAACATATAACATTTCTATCTTATGCCCTTATGTGACTATTTGGATATGGTGGATGTCATTACTTCTTCTTCTTCTTGTTAACAGATAACACTGTCGCGACTTTTAAACATATCGAGTTAAATGAATTGTTGCATCTGAGAAATTTATCGACAAGCAATTTTAAAAAGTTGGTGTGACATGTAAAACAATCCATGAACAACTTAATTTATTGCACACAAAATGCGTGAAATTTTGCAGTGATCTTTGCAGTTAGATCGCAGAACTGAAACTGTGGGAACTATTTTCGGTAGGACTATTTCAAAGGTAGATCTGTAAATTAGATGTAAATTAAATTGAATTTGACTCTTGAACCCATCTGTAGGTGATACTAATAAGTTGCTCTTAAAACTATTGATCGATTAATTAAAGAAGCTGTGTTTCAAAGATTTACAATAAAGACCTAAAAAGCTTGTGTTAAATTTACTTTTGACGAAGTATAATTTCATGGGGTATGCTAAGTAGTATTTTAAGACATGCTTAGTTAGTTTAAAGTTAAATTTTAATTCTGAAACGGTGTAATTGTGTGTATACAAATATACATATAATATGTATTGTAAAAGTGACATAAAAATACTCAATGACTGAATGAATGAATGAATAACAAATTTTTTTTATTGTAAATCATCGTGTTAATT
Organism: Sarcophaga bullata; assembly: GCA_005959815.1. Classification (NCBI taxonomy): domain Eukaryota; kingdom Metazoa; phylum Arthropoda; class Insecta; order Diptera; family Sarcophagidae; genus Sarcophaga; species Sarcophaga bullata. Next base: position 1,215,831 of record QOCX01000007.1, read on the forward strand.
CAATTCTCCAGCACATTTATGCGTTCATTCATTCATTTAAATACACGCAATTATTTTTAGTACTGCTCTGGCTTATTTTAATTTTTCCGTTTTTTTTTTTTTTTGCAATGTGGATCAAACCATACCAGATGTGCTTGATTGGTATTTTTTTATTGTTTGTTTTTAATTTTTTTTTTAATTAAATGAATGGAATAACTGACTTTCCTCTGCAATAATGAATGCTCAGAATAATACAGTGTTGATTGTATGAGTATAAGTGGTTAGTTGATTGGTTGGTTGTTTGGTACTCACCAGAAAATATTGTTTTAATATGCTGCCCCATTCCAGTAAAACTTTTGTTATTTCCTCTACAATTTCTGTCCTCTGTATGCAGTATTCACCATTAACAATTTTATAATCGCACAAGTGTATATATGTTTTGGGAAATATGCCACGCTGTTCTTTACTTCTGCAATAAAATAACAACAACAATAATAGCAAAGTGAATATGTTAGAGCATACTGTACAATATAATATTAATTAAAATTATAATAAACAATGATAAAACATGATAGTATGATTACATGAAGTACATATACTTTTGCATTTTAATAGCCTTTAGATGCTAAACATTTTACTCCACATTTAATGCTGAGAGAGAGCCAGAGAGAGAGAGAGAGAGAGAGAAAGAACATGTGTGAGAATTTTAACAAAATTTTAAATGCAAGTCTTAAATTCTCCTAGACTAGACAAGATGATAATGATGATACGATATTCCATTCCAACGGTTTTCTTCATGTGCTATGTGCATATGTTTGTACATATGCACGTGTTAGAGATTGACAGTGCAAAAAGGAAATAAAAACAATAAAAGAACGGAGAGCAACACTAAATCGTATGTGTCATCTAAACACATGTTAATTGACCTTCAATTAAACCCCATCATCATATTTCTATTTTATTTCATTAATTGAAAACTAATTGTGAATGATTTTGTTTTTTATTTTCTTTTTTTTTTCTTGTAGTAGAAATATTATAAATGACAAGCAATAAATAAATATGTTGTTTTGGAAATTATGACAAGCATTTAATAGCATTAAAATGGTCATCTCAGATGTCAAACAACAATCGATCAAAAGTTCAAAATATTTCAATAGAAATAAACATAATTTTGGAAACATTTTCACATTTATACGAATATCACAATAATTAAAATAAACTGTTTAAACTGAAATTAAATTAAATTGAAATTTTATTACAACAATATGTTTATCACTACGAATCGCCATGTGTGCTCTAATGAATTTTAATTGAATAAAACCATCAAAATCTGTACGCACATCTAGTGCATAAGAAATGTTTTATATTTAAAGAAAATGGGATAATAATATAGTCAAAATTAATCACTGCCTATGTTAGCCACTATAATGACTTCAAAGCAATCAATGCATTGTTGACATATCTTTAAAGATGCTGAAAAAAATAATAACCTTAATTGATACCATAATGATGAATGACATCACAAGAGTCATATTTATCTGAAAATTTTATGCAGTATTTAACTTGAAAAATTATTGCGCTCATTATCCATATAAACATTAAAAACAATCGATTAACAACAAAACAACAAAAATAATCGCAATAAGTTTCATAATATTTAGAACTTTTTATCTTTGCTGAATGGAATTTTCCCTCGCTGAGTCTTCCCTATACGTAAAGTATCGTCGGACTAAAAACTCTCCGCTGCTATTGATGAATCTTTGTGTAAGCTTTCTGCAATGACACACCTCCATAACTGTCTTTCAGGTAAGCGTGCCAAATTTCTACAGTCCTCGTATATACTCCTTAAACTTGAATAACGGTAATTTGATATTTTTATTAAGAAACAAAGACAAAAGATTGACTCGAAAATTTTGAATGATTAAGTGAAGCCGTAAAAAAAGAACGCATAACGCTGGAGACAGTTATAAGGAAGTTGCAACAGTGAAATTTCATTAATTTATGCATTTTTGTCTTTTATCTGTCTTTCGAAGCACATGGAAACTTATGCCACAGCTTGAAACCAAAATAAATGTTGCATACTGATTCATATTTTAATAACAAAAAAAAATGCGTTTATATTTGAGAATGACAAAAAAAAAAAAAAGATTTTATGTTTTAAAGGGTATGTGT
>QOCX01000007.1:1217990-1275272 GCA_005959815.1 Sarcophaga bullata
TTTTTCCTTTTGTATGTATAAATAAAAACAAAGTGTGACAAGATAAAATCACTTAAAGGATTTGTTGGTATTGCAAACATTTGCTTATCGTCTCCTTCTATCGATATCCTATGCTTGTTCTCTTTAAATATTTTCTTTATTTTTACTGAGTGTGCTTCTGGTCTGATTGATTGGGTTTTATTTACACTTTTAACGGGACTTAATTGTATACTTTTCGTAAGTAAGAAAGAGAGAATAAGTGATAGCAAGAGAGTGAATGTTTGCATTTGTGTTTGTCAAGGGAAAAAATCACACGATATGCAGACAGTCATCATTGTTGACCCCTGATATTTGCCGTTATGTTCGCTATGCCCTTTTCAATATTATCTGTAGTCTAATGTCTGGTTATTTTTCTCATAAAGTAGTTATTGTTGTTGGTTTTTTATTTTATTTGTTTCTTGTATTGGGCGGCAAACAAGACATTCTTTAAATTCAAATTCTTTATCAGTGCTTTGACATTTCTTTTTCAATGCAGCAACATAACATAAACCAACATACAGAAGATTCCCTTGTTATACTCTTCCCTTCCCTTGCCATCTGTCTTTTTTTATTTTTTATTATTATTTTTTTTGATGAATGTTGCTGTTGTGCCATTGTTGGGCCTTTGTAAATAGTAATAAAAAAGAATACATTTTATTAAATCAAAACACAAAAAATCGCTCAAATTAAGTGCTGGAATTTTAATGGCATTTTTACTTCAACAATCTGTTTATTTGTTTAAAAACTCTCTCACTCACACGTACTTAAGTAATATGAAGTGGCGGAAAGACATCATATACCTGACCTTTTTCATATTTTTGCTGACCCAATATGATGTTTTTTCTTTGCGTTCCCCTTTATTACAGTTTTAACCTTCCTTCTCTTGATGGACATATATTTCCCTCTTTTCTCTTTTTTTTCTTTTCTTTTTTTAGTTCACAAACTGATAAGAATTTATAAGTGGTATACATACATACATATATTATATAAATACTGAATCAAATGAATTTATTGTAAAATATTTTCTTTTATTGAACTCTTGATGATTTTTTATTAAAACTAGAATTAAAAGAAAATTTTATGATTTTTTAATGTTGATTTTTTGTTTTTCTTTAAATTATTTTTAAATCAATAAATTAAAAATAAAATTCATAAAAATTTTATGAACATTTATGTGAATTGTTTTCAATAAATTATTAACCACTTGAGTACGTTTGATAAGGATTTATTTTTTTTTCTTTTTAATTTTTTAATATTCTCCCTTGAGAATAATTTTCAATTCACGTTTCTTTTAAATGATTGGCGATGGGTTTAAGGTTAAGCACAGCGATGTAATTAATTAATTTTAATATTTTTTCCCCATAAATGATCAGGAATTTTTTACATCAATGAAATAAAAAACGAAAAAGATTCTTTTGGATTTGAAGGCTAATCAAACTATAAAATGATAATAAATTCTGATGGCCGCCATTTTATTTGTTCTTAGATTGCTATCTAGAAAGTTAAATTGTGATTGCGATTTTAATTGAAATCTATATTTTATGAAATAAAAAAAGTCAAATTTTAATAAATATGCAATTGTAATATACTCGTACGTCAGGGTTTGAATGGAAGCAGAAGTAGTATATTCAGTATAACGCATGCTATAAAGTAGCATTATGGACCGTCTGCAGTGATCTTGCATATCATATCATTTTCTACAAAGATTACCTAAAAATTTACGTACATTAGTCTACCATATTTTTTTCTCTACTACAGAGAAACAATGACCTTACACTACCCTTCCTGCTGTGTGTAGCCCGCTCAAGTATCAATCACCAGAAAACGTACTTGTACGTGCTTCACAATTACTGTGTTAATAACGATTCTATTACAACGTTGAAGAAGATATGTTGCAAATGACATATGCAGATGACTAAAATCTTTTTCAGTGGATCACAGTTTCATTGCACTTCAATCTACACTTTCACGCAAGGATTCTGTTCGATGCAAAAATACCAAAATTTCATCTTCCAAAGTTAACACTTCTAACAAAAAAAAAGTATAAAACTTAAAAGTGGACACTCTATAGTAATTTGTTTAATAGATTAAAACTTTATTTTTACCAGGCTTGTCTAAGTAAAATTAGGTCAAAAAGGAAAGGCAATAATTCTTCTTTGCCAAGTAATACGTATTACCTAATCGTACCTATTATTTTTATCCCTACTGTATGACTGTATAATTTCATTATAAAATTATTTCAATGATTTGTCATAATAAATTTAAAATAAAACATTGTTTACAAAGAGAATGTAGTGTGCAGTGTAGTAGTAAATTTACCTTTGTTTATAGCCATAATACCAATGTGTGGTTTCTTTTAATATGACCACGGCATCACCAACATCCAAACTGAGGCGATGAGGTTTATCGTCTTGATCGAAATTGCATTTTGCTAAAATGAAAAATAATAAAAAGAGAGAAATAAGTATAATAATAATATACGTAATTTTCTTTTTTGCTTTTTTTCTTTTTTCTTATAATTATAGAACGTTAATCTTTTCTTTTTTTTTCATAATTAGACACAACCGTATTAGAGAAAAGAACACAAATTTAAATAGTGTATGTATGTATGCATGTATAATTATATACTTTCTCCGGATTATATGGAAATAATTAAAATATTTTCCCAGCAACACGACATGAAACAAACTAATCTGTTCTACAGAACAGACTCTAGACAACTACTATTCACAAATAGAATTCAACAAGCGGAGAATTAAAGTAAAATGAAATGAATTTTTTGGCTCTAACTATCATACACAAATTTCAAACGTAAACAAATATAGTGCATGTGTGTTGTGTTTGTGTGTGTGTATTGTTATATTATGCATGCATGCATGTATGTACGTATGCTCGTGTGTATGATATATTACTGTAAATTTATGCAAACAAAACAAAAACAAAAGCACATCTCATCATCATGGGAAAACAATAACAAGAAAAATAAAATTGAAATTGAAACAAAAAAGTATGCAAAACTTATATTTACATACATACATGCATGCTCTCTTAATATAAATACTGTCATCATCATTAGGCACAATTTTATTGTTGTTCGCAGACACAAACATAAACATAAATAAATAAAAGAGAGCATTTTTGGTTACGAAGGAGGATGATTGCGAGGTGGGAAGAGAGTGAAAGTTAACTATTACAGAAAAAACAAATTATGTATGATGTATGTATGTGTGTATGTATAGCATTACTAGTACTAAACTAGGTTTAGGTTAAACTAATAATATTCAGCAACAACAATAGCTACAACTACACCATAAACAACGACAACCATTTAAAATTTGTTGTAGACACCGTCAAGTGTATAATTTAGTTAAACCGGTAAATCACTTCTCTTTTACACATTGTGTTTATGGGTTTGTACTTGGGTTTCTGTTTCTATTTGTATGTGTGTGTGTTCGTTTGTGCTGCTACTTTTGATTAGGGCTTCTATTTTACGAGTATGCGAAGGTGTTTTAAATGATTTAAACATTTAAAATGATAGTTTGTTTGTATTTATTTTTTGCGTATAAATATTTTAAATGTTTGTCTGTCCGACCGTCCATCTGTTGTTATTCGATTTCGCCAAATTACTGATTTATGGTAATTGTCGGAAATTCAAATATTTCCACTATTTTTTCAATTTTTTTTTTGTTTACAAGGGAACGAGTGTAAATGTTAAGTGAATGCGCCATTTAAAACGGGATCGTGATGTTTCTAAAATGCTTTAGAAACGTAGCCACTACATACTACATATACATACATGTGTATGAAAAATGAACAGGTTAACGGAAATACACAATTATTAAAAGCGAACGTATGTGTGTGTGTATGTGTGTGTGTTTATACGCTGACTGTGTGAAAAAGTATTTTCCGTTTTGCAAAAACAAAAAAGGGTTCAAACACATAGTACAAGGTTTATATTGAAAAATGAATTAAAATTATAATTTTCAATTGTTATTAACGAACAAAAACATAGAATTTCTTTAGAAACAATTAAATTGATTGCACTGAGTAAATTCTATTATATCTACAAAAGAAAAAAATCAATAATTAATTTAATAGAAGCTGTTATTGTAATCTGTATGTCGCGTTGTTCATATAAATGGCATTTGATGTACCAAAAAATCCAAGCCAGCAGTTGAAAAAGTAAATTTTGATTTCGCTCGAGTGCCAATTATTAAAAATTTTGTAAAATAATGATCGTCTTGTAAGAATTGCATGTTCTGCCTTTGCCTAATAAAGCATCACAAAAGAACCAAAATATTCAATGTATTGACAGAATTGCCTTATGAGGAAAAAATCAAATTATTTTCAATCCAACGTAATGCAAAGTCAAGAGAACAAGATTTTCTTCGAGCCACTATGGACAAGCCAGCATTGACGTTCAGGAAGATTTTGCTGATTTTCAAAGAATCATAAGTTGTTCATCAATAGTTATTACAGGCTTTGTTTAGATTTATAGACACAAAAATAGCACAGTAATAACCAAAATCAAAGCTAAAAGTGTCATAGACATCTGTTACAAAAAAGTTACATCGGTACAGCCGTCGTTGTATGTTTAAGTTTACATTCGACACTTCTACTGTGGCATGTAAAAAGGTTAGGTTAGCCGCGGTTGACGCAATGTGATGAAGCTTTACAAGATATTCATTATCCATCAATCTAATTCAAATATAATAGAATAATTTGAATATTTAAAATATCATTAAGGATCTGTCCATATAGTTATTCACATGTTTTTTTTTTTGATTTTACTACTACTACTGCTGATAAAAGTCAATTTTTTTTTTCTAAAAAAAGGAAAAAATATAATCTTTGGAAAACTGCGCTTTAAATATGCTATAATTTATAATATACATTTGAAATAACAAAGAAAAAAATCATCATAAATAAACAAAAATTTTATCATAAAAACTACAAGACGGACAACGTCTGACTTCCTATAAAAAAAAACGAACGAATGCTACATGCTACATGCCACAGTATAAACGAAAAAAAAAAGAACTAAAAATGGATAGAAATGCATTTAAAACAAAAGCTCGATAAAGAGAAAACAAGAATCAGAAGAATAAAAACTATGTTCACATTCACTTCACTGTACTGATGATGAGATGATGATGTACGATGAGAATGTATTTTTAAACATGAAAAATAGTTTTTTAATTCAATAAAAATTAAAATTTTATTTTTTTTCTCCTACTCCTTCTTCTTCTTCGTCTTCAAGTAATAATTATTAAACATATTTACACTAGTAAGCACTAGTAGAGAACATTAATTTCATTTTAATGAAACATCCGCTTAAAGAAAAGCCTTCTCATTGGATTTTTGTTCAGCAGCTAGCTTAGCAAGTGACTGAATTTTATAGGCTTTCTTTTGGCCAAACAAATTTGTATGATATGCAAGAAGATAAAGGAATTGCAAATTTGTTGAAAATTTGCTGTCTAGTAGAGTTTTCTTTTCCGGGCTAAATTTGTTTCATTTATTTGAAATGGGTATATTTAAATAAATTAAAGGATTGTAAAGTTACAAAAGGATCGAAAACAGCTTAGGAATTCTAAGAGCCTTTACTTATTATTAATACAGAACCAGAGGCTTAAATTTACAGCAAAAGAACGCCATTATTTTTTGAACAAATCTCCAAATAAGATCAGTGCATAACCATCAATATTTCTTATACGAAAAACATTCTGCAAATGTGGTTGTCAGAAGTCCTTCTAATACAAGGAAAGAACAACAGTGGAAACAAATCTCAGAAAGCAGCAATAATGTCACACCTCCTTCGCAATTTTGTGTTAATTTTGTCGTGATGCGAGTTCTTAAGTGCAGGTATTTTTTAAGAAGAGCTGAGGGTGGTATTTCATTCTCTACCAACAGGGAAACATAAAGATAACTTGTAAAACATAGCTTTAAGAACTGCTTAAAAGATAAACTCAAATGGAAATATTTCTTCAACGCCCTTTATGTCAACCTGCAGCCATACAAATCAAGACATACACAATATACTTATCGGTTGCCAATATACACGTTCTTCCATTGTGTAGTTTAAAGATCTAAAGTTCACCATCATATGCTTCACAATTTAAAATATACTCTGGCCAAAATAATAGCAGTCGTAACAAATGAAGCATAAAAAACAACAACATAAAAAGCATTGAAAAAATTTCATCAACGCCAATCCTGACAAACGACAACAACAATAATACGTTATAAATAAGAGAGACAAAAATAAACACAATCATACAACTCATGCCACACTCCACACCACACACTGAGAAATTATGAAAGCATTTTCCCTCCATCTCACCAATTCTATTCCATTCCATAAAATATAAATTTTTACAAATTTTATTACTTGAAGAGACAAGAAACAAAAACAAAAAATCGAAACATAAACATGAGGGGAAATGATAATGTTTTTCAGAAAGATGAAATGGTGGCCACAACATGTGTCACTATGTCTGAATGAAACGACCTCCACCGCTATCCGTAATACTGAGCTAGTTTATAGAATAATGCACAATCAAATTTGCCATCACTGCAACAAAAAAAAAAAAAAAAACACCCCCACCACTACACCACCATCATTCCGAAATAAACGAAAACGATAAATTAAATTCGAATGCGGTGAAAATTAAGTGATTGCAATTGCGATTGCGATTACGATTACGATTGCGATTTACAACAAAACGCACTACTTTCCTGTGGGTCATTAGCCTTAGATTTGACGTTGCAAAATTATATTTGTATGTCCGTCTGTCTGTCGGGCTGCAATTGTGTACCGTTCAGGCATGTCATGTTACAAAATTCATTTCGTTATGTTTTTATCATTTTGTTGTTGTTGTTTTTTCTTGTTTGTTTGTTTTTAAAGATTATTAAATAATATTTTTTTTGTTTTGATTTAAAATTTTTAAATTTAAAACAAAAATTTACTTTCATTCACTTCCAGGTACATAATAATTTTGTTGCAGTTTTTACCAGAAACCCGGCATTTTTTCCCCTTCCAGACATGCAGTGGAACACACGAATATTTCTTTTGTTTTATTTTGTTTCTTTGTTTTTTCTTTATTATTTTGTGTTTATTTTAATTAATTGTTTAAATTTATAAACTTTATTATTTAATGAAAATCTTTAAAAATATATTTTAAAAAGTGCAATTTTTTTTCTTTTACTTTGCTTTGCTGCTAATGATTCAATAGATGGTATGTAGATATGCAGAAGCTACGTATCAGAGATCAGCAATGAATATTCAAAGAGATGAGTAGAATCGAATCATACTCATAATTTCAGATACTTATACGCATTCATACTTATTTTAATATCATGGAACCTCAACTCATATTCAAAGTTAAAGTTGTTGATTTCGACTCTCCATAACTCAACATAAAAAAGAATCACAAAATAAGTATGAATCGCATACGAACACTAAAATACTCACTAGAAGGTTCTGTATTTGTTTTGCTTGCTGCTATGTCTGTTCTGTTTTTGCTTACGTGTCTCTTTTTGTTGTTGTTATAAATGCAACAATAACTAACCTAAGACTCTAAATTTTAAGGAATGATTCTAAAGTTATGAATCTAAATGGATAGGCTTATGAATTAAACATATTTCGAATGGTATGAGTTTGATGTAAACGTTGTACGCATTCTTATTTCAACCTGTACTTATAAATCAACGTTGTAATGAGTACGAATGATTCAGAGTACATTGTTAAATTTCAATATTGTTGACACACTTATATTCAAAATTTCATGAGTGCTTATGAGTAGCGAAAAAACGATTCATTGGCGATCTCTGCTACATATGCAATGGAAATTTTATTACAACAAAGAGAGCCTAAAGCACCTTGTCTTAGAACGATGTTAAAAGAGACACCCTTAATTGTTTAGAGGCTTAAAGATTTATGATTTGTAATCCTGCAAGATGCTCAACGTGATTGTTGTTAGTCAATAATGTATGGAAAATTAAGAGAAATTTCATGAATTTAAATTAATTATTATCAGAAAATAAGAGAAATGTTAATGTATTGGCAATAGAGTACAATTCTGAACTGCATAAATCGGTTAGAAGTTTATTATTGATGACAATAGTAAGAATCGGACAATATGAAGAATTTTTTTCTTTTTTTGTTCGAAATGTTTCAATCATTTCGGAAATAAATTCTCCCTCCCTATAGAAAAATTAAGGAATTTGTGTTTGTTTGTTTAAAATCCAAAACAATAATTGTTTATCTAGACCAAGGCGAATTCATTCTAAGAGGTGACCGTAATAATACAATAAATACAACAATACAAAAACAACAGGCATTTTGTTTTTGTTAAAATGTATCCATCTTGTCAAAAAAATTAACCCTTAAACCTACTTAGAAAATTAATTACAGCAATTAAAACAAAAAAGTTAATTTTATATACTGAAAATTCGTACGATTTTGGTATCATGCTAAATTACACAATGGTGCAGCACATATAAATTAAAAAAATTATTTCATACAGTCAAAAACATTTCCACTTTACGTAAAGAACATTGTCTTTATTATACTGGTCAATCGAAGAAAAATGGCAGCGGCAAATGTTATTTCTTACTTGCCATAGTTTAGGCACCTAGTTGGAGAGACCGAATTCTTTTTTTTTTTTGGTAATTCATCACTCGTCTAAATAAATATAAATATAGTAAATCTAGGTTGTAAATTAAAGGATATATGTATTTAGCGTTAAGAGCTTAAATATTGTTAATCATCTTGCAAAAATTTTAATGTAATTGGCTTTGAAAAAGTAATCCTGAAGAATTTCTAGTGCGTATCGTTAAGGATACATGCGGTAATATGAGGGTTTATGAATACGAAATTGATTATCAAAGCAAAATACACAAAAAACAAAAAAATTTTGACAACGAAGATACACCACAGCTGGCTTATTAAGGCCACCTTCTATGAATTCGCCTTGATCTAGACAAAAGAACATTTTTATTCTATTTCTTAGAATAATTTAAAAAGCTTTTCTTTTTTGATTAATGATAAAAAGGAAAATTATTTTCCTTAATAGCTCGACCTAATTTTTAATAGGCCTCATAATAATGTGTTCAAATTTATTACAAAAAAATGGATGAGAAAAACTAATTAGTATGTTTATCAGGTGGCCTAAGGTGGTCACTAATTAGTCACTAATAGCCATTTAATTGCCATCCACTACCATAACGATTCCGCATATTTAAACAAACAAATTTGGAAAATTTTTCTATTTTTTGCTTAATTTTCTTAAAACAAAAGCAAAAAAAAAAGAGAAAAGTAAAGAATAGAATTGTTTTTATTATTATTTCCACCTGCTCTTATACATACGCATACACATACATACATGCGTCTAAATACCTACATAAAGTGATTAAAAATAAACTCCCTTGTCATGTTGAATGATACTCATCATGCGGGAGAGTATCTATCCATTTTGCCTAATGGCTACTAAGGTTTTTATGTTAATTAATATATGTATGCATGTATGTATGAATGTGTACATAAAATAAAATAAAATAAAATAGAATACATATCTTATTTATTGAGATTTTTAATTTGAATGTGCGTATAAATGTATATATGATCATATGTATGGATTGTTTGTTGGTTTGATTAATTTGCATAAACAAATAAGAGTGATTCATCCGTTCGTTCATCGTACATTCATCAGTGCCAGCTTTAGCCAGTCAGCCAGCCAGTAGTATTTCCTCAGCTATTCTAAGAAATTAACAATAATAACGAACAACTAAACTGTATAAGTATTTAATATATTGATTAGGGTGCTCAGTCAATTTGTTGTCAGAATCGTTCATTTAATCTGGTGGAACGTAGAATCAAGGGTAAATATTCAAATCATTTTTAAAAACCAATTTTTTTTTTGTAGAATCAATGTAATTGATGTAAAACATTTTCTTTCAAAATCTTTGTTTTGAAAATACTTTCTTTCGAAGCATTCTTCTTGATAAGTTATTTTATTCACTTTCTATCCACTTTCAGTTTCTTCTTTTGATAATGCGAAGTAATGGTCTCATCAATACGAAAATGTTCGTTTGTTGGTTGGTGACTTAATTTGCCAAACATTACAGGTTGTATTGACATAATATTTGGTTTCCTATTCCGATTTATATGTGTCTTCTGATGACGTCATACAATCATACAACCAAGAAACAAATTTAAGAAATTCAAAAGTTTTTTAAATTGTAAAAAAATACAAAAATTCTCAAATAATTGTTACATAGTTAAAGATTCCTTAGACATATATAATAGGGACGCCAATAAAATTGGTCACGACAACCCTTTAGTCAGGATTACGACCTAGCTTCTCACACCACTGATGGTGTGTGTTAATTTAATACATGAGTGGCGGGGCCTAGAGTTTAAAGTCGGTTCCGAACGACAGATTTTTTAAAAACTTTTTTATTGAAGTCACCGAAGAAAAATTGCTTCATATTTTCGTTTTGATGTCTGACCTGGAGTTTGAACCGTGCCCTTACGTCTAATAAGCCAACACACTACCTACTGGACCACTGCGACTTCAATTTAATTTAATATTAATTTATTAAAAACAATAATAAAATCGAAATATTTGGAAATAAAATTACTTATCAAACCTCTAAGTGCGACATTGAAGTCATTATTAAATATTTATTATATCGTCGCTGTTCAATTCTTATTCAATTATTCAAATAAAATCTAATGTATGTATATATGCTCGCTAACATTCGTTTTTAATTCGATAAATTTTAATTCAATTTTAAATCCACACATAACGGACCACCCTAATAATATTCGATATTCATACTCATATTTTTTATCGTATTTTCTCTCTCTCTCCCCTACTTTTTATTTGCAAACAAACACGTACAACTCATGCAAACGCATACACACGTGTGTATATTTATCATTTTAAAACATTTTAATTTTTATACTCTTCGTAAGTAAATAAATAAAGCCCGGTGAGTGTTGTCAATATTAAAACTGCATTTCATTATGTTCCCTTCGGTGATTTGTACGAATATGTCTTATGTATATATGTATGTACATATGTATGTATGTATGTACATATGTATGTATGTGTGTGTATTGACATTTGTGGTAATGATTATTATTTTTTATTTTTGTTTTTTAATTTAAATATGTAATGCTAATATTTTATTATGAAGCGCCAGTGATTTAAACAAGTAGACGTTGAATCTTATTTTGACTGTGATAATATTTTTCTTTTCTTTTCGTTTCTTTTCTTTTCTTTTGTTAAGAAAAAGTGTGTCTCTTTTTTATTTGCAAAAAAGGACAGGGGCAATGAAAACATTATAAAGTTTTGAGCACGTTACATTTGATAGTACAGGCATAAGAACTATTTCTGCATTCCTTTTAAACTACTTGATATGTACAATTTTTTAAAACAAATTATTTCATCAGCATTGTAACTCAAGGACAGCAAAATGAATATAAGAATTGTAATACGTATTCGAAATAGACGTTTGAAACATTATTTCTTCTATGATTTCTCCCTTTAGCACTTTTATCATTATGGAGAATTAAAATCCTGACTTTGATATTTTCATAGTTAAAAAACTCTTATCCAATTGAAAATCTAAAATAATGACCTCGTAAAAATAAATACTGTACAATACTAAACATAATTAATTAGGTATTCAATCAGTCAACCATTGGCAGGGACCACCAAAATTTTGTAAAATTTTAATTCATATTCAGAACGGAAGTTTAATACTATAAATAAAAGGCGTAGGTATGAAACAGTAATAATTCATAAAATAAAGGGCAACAGGCAGCCAAGCAATTTGATATAAAGGGCCAATGTTATGGGTCAATGAATAATTATTGAAAATATGTGGATGAAAATCAACCACTACTTTCAAATGATAAAGGGAGTGTTATCTGCACTCATTTGCATTTGTGTACATCTGTATGGTACGTACAGTAGCTAAACCTCAAGTCTTATATAGATACATATAAATGCAACAAGTTGTATGCAACAACATTGAATGGGTGTACCCATAATTGTAAAACAAAAAAAAAAAACAAACAAAAAAAACAAAAAACAGGAAAGGAAGGAAAAGGGGAAATAGGAAATGATATGGAAAAATTGTATAAAAACATACTTGAAATAATACTTCAAAGCAAACAAAAGAAAAGCAATTTAATTAAAAACGGAACTAATGGATTTAATTGAATGTAAAACACACTAAACAAAACGTGTACAACAATAATGAGCTGTAACAACAACAATATAAAAACTTAAAATTAAATGTTACCCAAGTAATCATTTACTACTCTTTTCTTGTTGATTTATGTGAATAAAAAGAAAGTTTTTCTCTAATTTTTTGTAATTTAAATTTTAGATCCAGTCTGTTTTTTCTTCTTTAGCATTCAGCAATTGTAACACACCACATAATAAAACGAAAACAAAAATTTAAAACATCAAAACAATTCAAGAGAAAGAAAGAATTAAGATTGTCAGTTTCACACACTCAAAAAATCATTACACATTCAAAACAAAACAATGGCAACCCAACAAACAGTTACCTATTATGGGAACAAAAATAAAAAAAAACCTGATTAAGTATAGCACGCGTATGACATAATAAACATGGAGGCACATCAACACAACAAATATAACCTGAGCTTAAAAAGTGTTCACAAGGGAATTATTGTCTTTGACACAGATGAAGGGGAGGGGTGGGGATGGGATGGGATGGTATGGATAACGAAATCTTAATGCTGCACATCGTACATAAATATGCATGCACCGGTATGTGTCATTTCAAAAATTTAATTAAAATTAAAATTTTCAACTTAAAATACCCAAGAAAATGATAAAAACAATTTTGTATACACCATGTAGAAGCATATGCAAATAGTCAGGCTTGATAGACTGTAACTTTCTTAATTTTTTCTTTAAAAGAAAGAGAAATGCTTGCAAATGCATACTTACTGATAGACACACATATATATGTACATACATAATGTCATAAAAAAGTTTAATGACCGGTGTAGTTGGTTGGTTTTTAATTAAAATATTGTATTTAAATAAATGGATTTACTTTTTTCTAAAAATAAATTATTTTATAACTTAAGGTTATTTGTGAAAGACTGTACATATATATCCATATGTATGTAATTGAAATTGAAATTATAAAAATGTTGTTTAAAATCAGTTTTCATTGTTTGTAGTTGGTATAGTAAGAAACTAAAATGTAACTCAAACAAATGCTATTTTTTTCAACACAGCTGTAACGTAAACAACTTAACTAAATGAAAAACTTATTCAATTACATGCACAAATTAAATTGAATTCTAGAAATCGTCGACTTGAATTTAATAAAATGACACTATAACACAGCCATGCAACCATGTTCGAAGTATCAGGGTCATTTCACTAGAGTGTCAATCGAAATGTTCTCAGTATTGAACAGAAACAAAAACAATAACAAAATAATGCACATAATGTAGAACAATTGCAAAATGTAAACAGTAAAGAACAAAACAAAACAAACTTGTAATTCTTCCGCATTGATTTTAATGTACTAGTTTATTTAGAAACATACATAATTACCAGTGAAACTGTAAGTCTTATTCTTATCTTATTCTTAATGCAACTCTTTTTAACATTAAATTCTATCGAACCTTGTAAAGATGATAGAAATATTTGTTTTTTTCCCTACTGAGGATGGAAACGCAAAAGCTTAATGTGAATGACAAACACACATCCAAATCGGGTCTTTTGTAGCGAATGATGCCCACCCATTGTTGTTTAAATGCTTTGATTCTTGTAAGCAGTGTTCGAAATACTTCTGATCATCTAATCCCCCTACTAATTTAAACAACTAACCGTTTACAGTAGATTAACGGCAATAGGGTTTAAAATTACTGTTTCGTTCACTGTTTCACTGTCTTCTCTGTGTAAGTGTTCTAATAACAATCACTCCTAACAATCGCATAACTTTGCGAATGAAGTTCATATGATCGTAGTGTACTTTCGATGGCGATCGATTGGCTAATGAATCGTACAATGCATTGCAAAGATAATTTGTTATTTAGTTGCCCTGTATTCGTATGTGGGACACTCTTCTCCATACCAATTGCAATGTAAACAGTTAAAAAGACATTGCTATTACACTCTTTTTCCACTCTAACCAAATACTTGAATAGAATTCGTTTCCTAAGTGTTGATCGCAATATACAAAACAAAACCAACCATGAATTCTGTAATAAAATCTAAGCTTCATTATTATTTTTTTCTCCTTCACTGCATATATGTGTGTACATATATACATATACAACACCTTAGGATTTCATAAAACCCATAAACAACAACAAAATATGCGAAAATTATAAATAAAAACGATGTGTACATTAAAAAGAGCTTTAATTTCAAAGAGATTCGTCATCAAAATACCTTTTCAGTGTGGGTATGTCTGTCGGTCTGTATGTATATTTGGTTAGTGGTCGGCGTCTCCATAAAACCACAACGTCGCACTTTTTTGTATAAAAAAAAATGTACAGAGCTTATATGAAAGTATTCGTACTAAAAAAAATTACCACTTAATTGTTATTGTTTTCATTTGTTTTTTGTTTTGTTTTGTTTTATTTTGAAACACACTCACTCACTGTTTGTGTAAATATTTCTTTCTTTTCTTTACTCAAATAAAAAAAAATAACATGCCAGCATGTTTTTTTATGTAAAGAAAAACAAAAACAACAACAACAACAAAACAAAATACATACCTGTATTAATATAAAACAACAACTATGTATGATTGTATGTATGTATACTTAAAAGAGAAGAAAATATCGTTTTTTTATTTGAAACAAACAAACAAAACAGCCTGGTGGGACAATATTTGAATTTCTTAGAATTTTTTTTTTTTTAGATTTTAAAAGACTTTAAACTCTTTCGTCTCATACTGCTCTATGAGAGAGTATTAACCTCATCCAATAGAATTCATGACATTTGAGTCTTGATAATACAGTTGCATAGCTAGCGTTGCTTTTAATTAATTTGGAAACAATAGCACCCGCACTTTTTCTTAGGTACTAAACAGGTACAAAGTCGAAGGGGGAGGGGGGGTTGTAAACACGAAATGAGCTCAATACAAACATACACATTTCAGAGATAGATATTGTGAAGAAACAAAATTATTCAAAAATTCATACATTTGAATATGAAATACTTCTGAAAAGTGCAAGAGCATCGTTTAAAATATGTTTCTGTATTTCCCGGTGACAGTGGTCCCATACATAGTTAGCCCCATACATGAGAATTTTGTTTGTTTTCAAACACTCCAAACTTTCTTATTCGACATTATCATACACAATTTTTTCTTAGTTTTTATCCATTTTAAGTTTAGGATATCAGACAATGATTATAACGTCCAAAAATATTCATTTTTTTTTAAATTCTTAGATTTTCTACAACCAAATTCAGTTAAAAATAAATAAGTATGTATGCGTGTTCGTGTATAATTCACGATGGATTTCCTGTGACAGCTATAACTTTGACAGCCATCAATTTCAAGTGAATGTTGCTTCTCATTACTTAAAACAAAAATGCATTTAAAATGCCCAAATAACCATAAAAAGCAATTTAATTTTGTTTAAAAAAAAATTTTTTAAAAATAAAACCATGGGGCTATTATTTCCTAAAATGTCTTCGTAAAATGCCAGAACAATTAACACATGACACATAAAAGCAATAAATTTTTAATAAATTTAATTATTTCAATACAAAATGATGAAAATTTACAAAGTGATTGTTGGCTGGTAATACTCTCTTCTATGGTGAGTAAATGCTTGTGGCTGTGTGCTATGAATAATTATTTGTTCATATTTTTGTATAACATTTAAGAAAAGAAGAAACGGGAATAGAAGGTCAAAAATTAAAAAAAAAAAACACAAAAATAATAAGAACTAAACAGACGAAGAGAAGGCAAAGTAAGACAAGAACTTAACATATACACTCATAGCCAAATTATATTTTATTTAGAAGTAGAACGATATTTTCTCAGATTAACAGTTAAAAAAAATCATAAGTTCAAAAGAATTATGATTGTATTGTAATAGTTTTTGTTGTTTTCGTTGTCAAAATAAAATTGAGGTCAATATGTGCTATAAAATATTTCTCTCCGATAAACAAAAAAAAAAATATTTTTAAGAAGAGAAAGAAAAGCAAAAAAGAAATTAATATGGCAAAAGGCATAAAACGATAAAAACAAACATCAACATCAATAGTTGAGAGCAACAGAATACGCAATGCAATGGATTTCAACCCAAGAAAAGCAATTAACAATAACATCTCCTTTTTATCAATCCCACTCTCTCTCTCTCTCTCTTTATCCGATACTATTTTTTTGTAAGTAATTTACAATTGAAATTTAATAACAAAGAGAGTCAAAGACGAGTCTGTGAATGATTGTGTGGAAAGCCATCATCAATCTCATGCCATCAAATATCCAATTATCCATTGACTGCATATGACTGCTGCTGTCTATGGCATGTGTTTTTAGTGATGTAGTGATGTTGATGCGATGGAAACAAATCAATGGTACGAACTCCACCCAATTTGATATTTCCGATTCATCAATAGATTTTCATGCATACAAACATGCGTTCAAACTCATTCATTCATTCATTCATCCATTCATTCCTATTTAACAGTCTATTTTTATTGTAATTTATTTTTTCTAAATAAATAAGAATGCACACATACACAGATTGTACTTCGACAACAATTAGATATATATAGGCGAACGTGTGTAAGAATAAAATAGTAACAAAGGGAGAGAGATAGAGTGTATGAGTATGTGTGTGTGTGTATATGGTTGTGTGTATTTCTTTTAAAACACTTCAATTACACATGTAATTAAAGCAAAAGAGAATCAAAGCTAGAAAAAGAGATTCAAATTAAAGAACAAGTATGTACACTTATAAGGGGGTGCTATTAAGATAACCATGAGCAGGGTTATTTACACACACAACCCGTAAATTGTTTCTTTTGTTTTGAAACAGTTCTTAGGAGAATCAGTAGTAGTGGTGGTGGCAGTTGTAATGGTAAATGATATTGCATAAGAATAAATGGTTTTGATAAACTCACTCTTAAAATGTCATCATCATACTGTATATCCATATGTACATACAATACAATCGTAAATGAGTGTTAAATTACAAAAACTTACTTTATTACGTTGCTGGAAATATTATAATCTTGTAAAATACTGCATAAACTATAAATAAAACTGATAAAGATGAAATAAAAACATATTTTTAACCCTCTTAAGGGTAGTACCAGCATTCAACACCGCATTATGATTTCCCGTTTTCAACGTGATATTATAAGTATACACTGTACAGTGTTAAAGAAAAAATTAAAACGATTTTAACCAATTGGAGTGGTCAACTATGGCAGCAAACTCCAGAATTCCACTAGCCGTTTGCCGTTTTTTTATATAGTTTCGAACAAATTAAGTATAAAGTTCTATTAAAAGGTAAAAAATCCTGATGCTGTACAATTCCGTAATCGAATGCATGTGCATCAAAAACTTAATTACAATGCTTCCAATAATTTTGATAAACAATTTCGTTTTGGAATCTCCAAGATTTTAGGCTTTATTTTGTTGGCTTGATGTGAGATACAATAGTTTAAAACACTTTTTCTTCTCTTCCTCTATGTTATAACAAGCCTCGTCATTAGGATTGTATGGTCACACCAATGTTTAAAGTATTTTTAAGCATAGAAGATCCACTTGTTTACAAGAAAATTAACGATTTCAGCTTTTGAGAAACAAGAAAGGTATGCAACAGTATTGAAACTGTGTGCCTATGTTTGCGGAACACTAGTTTTTGGACTCTACTCCTGGCAACAGATTTTTCGTATTCTTTTACCACCTTTAAACCACGAATTTTTAAAGCTCTGATTAGAATGGTTTTATTTTTTTCTTTATTTTTTTTAATCCAGGCAAATTTGTATAAACAACGTCTGTTGCTTGGTTTCTCTGTTATGATTGACTTGTGTTTTAACATCACACCACAGCAAAGAGTTCAACTTACAATGTGTGATAAAATTTATCGGAAAACACGTATTCATAGCACTTTTTCATGGCATTTTGTCTCCTTTCTAACGTTTTTAACAAAACTAAAAAACAAATTGCGAAAGGTGTCCTCTGAGCCTCATACAACCATCCATTACTGTGAGATATTTTTAACAATCGGGATCTACTTTTAGAAACAAACCGTATTAAGTTGTACTTCCAAGGTTTAATTAAAAAAAACCAGTACATAGTAGATGGGAACATATTAAATTAAATTAAATTTTCGTAAAAACGTTTCCAATTTCAACCCCTTTCTTTATGATTTATAATGTAAATGAAAGAACGTATAATAATTATTTGCAATGAGAAGTTTTAATGAATTTTACTTCTTGTACGTCTACATATATATACTCTTTCGAAAGTGAGGGATTAATAAAAATAAAGGATTTTTCTTTCGTTTTTTGTTTCTTTTCTGAAAAGCACACCAGGTATTAAAAATACTTGACATACATTTTATAGACATTTTGAGGTATTAAGAGGGAAACAGCATCAGCAAAAGCAACTTTTTATATTCATCAGCAGCAGCACAACAAAGGCTTTAAAGACAAAACTTTGTTTGCCCAACAAATAATTAAAGACTGTTTGTGTTTGTTTGCTTGAGACAAAAAGAATTTCTAAAACAGCGTATAACTACTGCCGTAAAGCTCTTCTATACCAGATAGGTAGAATGGTGAAAGAGGAATATTTGCATTTCATTAGAAGGATTAGAGACGCGACACTTTAAACATTTCTTTCTATGCGAGTTAATTAAATCAGAAAAAAGAAAACGAAAGAAAACTGTATCAGGTTCCACTTGGAATTATAACAAGTTCTGGGTTTCTTTTGAAAGATATCAACAACAGTCAACAAACTCAAATTCAAACTCAAACTAAACAACAACGCTTAGGGAATAAATAGTGCATAAAACACAATTTACTAAAACAAACAAACATTGTTTTGTGTTTTCTTTTCTTTTTTTTTTTCATTAAATCATTTACAAACCAAATAAAGATTCTCTCTCTTACAGCAAGCACAGCATCATTTAAAAAAAAAACGTACCAGCAGAGTTGAATAAAAAGTGTAAATAAAATATACTCCGGATAAGGGATAAAAGAGGAAACTACACTGGCACAAAATTATATGACATTCCCTCCCACAAATTCTAGTGATAATAGTCACACAACCATGCGCTAGCTGTGCACTAGAGGCAATTGCCAATTTTTATCTTTCTATGAAAAGAAAATTTATTATAGATGCCCTATGAAAAGGACAGAATTGATATCGAATTACCCGAATTATTAGGAGTGTAAAGTTAACATATTCTACAAGTTGTACTGAAACGAATATATTCGTGCTGGCAATGTGTAACACTCTCCGCTTAAAGAGCTGAAAGCTATGCCAAGATGTAATTCAAGAATGGAAAAATCTCTGACAAACACATGCGATTTAAATCTTAAAGGGATACAGAATTACAGAATTGATATCGAATTGGGCGAATTATTAGAAGTGTAAAGTAGGCTAGTATAAGCGGCAAATTGCTCTTTGCCAACTCAAAACGAAGAAGAAAAAAGTACACAACAAACTACTCGCCTCACTACATGGAAATGAACAAGTGAGTTATGCGATTAAGGAAATAACGTTTCGAAAGAGAAGAATGAATGAATTTCTAAATTTATGTATATCATCCTTATTGCTAATAAATTCATCATTTCGCAACCAGTCCCATTTAAAACTACATACACATATGTACGTACATACACATATGTTAAGTTTATGCAGGAAAATAGATAAATTTTATTAGAGTATAATAAAATATATTAAAAAAAAAAAACAAGGAGAAATTGGCTACTGAACTGAAAAAGGGAGCGATAAAAAGAAATGAGAAACAAGTGTAACTTACAACAATAACAATAACATTAAAGTAAACTTTACACACACTTTAGCCTGAACAAAAACAAATAATTCTTCAGTAGAGTAGAACAGAACAGAACAGAACAGAACAGAACGAGACAGGACAGAGCAGAGTAAAGTTTTAAGTGATGACAAACAACAGGGTGCGTTGGCTCTTTACTCCACGCTTAGCTCGGTGTACAACTCAATTGCACAGTTTGCTTTTCTTTTTTTTTTTTTTTTGTGTTCAGAATCCATGTATGTAAGTTCGTTGCAGCCACAAATAATGATAATCATAGAAGGCAAAAAAAAAAAACAACAACAAAAACATCTGAATTAAATAAAGAAAAAATAAATATGGCACACATGCATGATGCATGATGCCTGCTGCCTCAATGACTGTCTGCCTGGCTGCATGCACATATGTACGTACATACAGGCATACATTTGAAAAACTCTCTCATACATGTTGTCTTAAATATTCATACACATGAGTAAATTTGTATACAATTTTGTTGTTTTTCATCTCCTTTTATTTGCTGAATATGTGTTGTCAGTTCTGTGTGTCTGTGTGTTGAATGAAGGCTGGAGACTATTGCTTGGGGATATTTGTCAACAATTTAAAAACAGTAGAGCCCAACAAAAGCGTATATAAAGAATGCTAAACGAAAAATGTATTAAATAAAGACTAAAAGTTACGTATTTGAGGTCTTCTAAATGTGTCGTATCATTAAATTTAAGCTGAAACTCTCGTGATATTGTCATGCTGACTTAATGGAATTTTCTCTTTATAAAGAGAATATTTGTCCGCACCATGTTCATGTGTTTTTGTAAACACTGAAAAACTTATTAATTTCAATAGCCAGGACTATCTCCCACTCATAAATTTCTGTATTCCACAAGTCATTTACCACAGAGGTAAATCAGTTGTATTTTAAACTATTGAAGAGTCATTGAATAGAATGAAATATTTCATATATTTTCTTATTATAGAGGTATTTGTAATATACCCTATGCTTTAAATAGACAAAAAGATATGTAGATTGGAGGACAGCATAGGTATAATAGCCTTCATATGAAATTTCTATCCATATAATCCAAATTGGTACATTAGTATACGAGAACATTAAAAATCATCAATCGATTGCTAATTTTCAATTCTTTTTTAATTATTTGAGAACTCTAGACTTTACTATCTCACTCGTGGGACATAATTTTTAAAAATAGTAGGCGAATCATCATACCTGAAACGCACTGTATTTATTATTATATATCTGGTGAACCCTAAAAGACAAACATTTATGCTTGAGTACGAGTGTATGTGAGTACGCTTTCAGTGCCAACTCTACACGTTGAATAGCCGTCTGATTGCCTGCATCTTTAGACCCTGCAGCAATCGTAGTACTTGCTTTTAAGGGCAATTTTTAACCCCCGCTATGACAATATTGATGATGTTTATTCTGATGACAATATCACTGCCACTGTTGCTGCCATTACCACACCACATACATCACCATGTTGCTACTCTTTCGTTTGATTTTTGTTTTTTTTATTATTTCCTTTGTTTATTTAAGCTGCTGCTGGCTATTTCAGTGACAAGAACGTGAATGTTGTCAATTCTAATAATCAGTTGGTTGGTGAAATGGAATGAAATAAAAAAAATTCATTCTCCATTGAAACAATGAAACGAAAATTAACAAAAATTCTTAAACGAGTTAAGTAAAGTATGAAATAAACTCCATTCCACTCTCTTTTTAAGGGGGTATAAATACCACGTTAATGATAACAATGAGCCAATGATGATGATATTATTGTAAATAAAAATTATGAAAATGAAAAATTAAAATAAAAACGAAATAATCGTAGTGTAGAGAATAGAAAAGAAGAAGAAAGCCAGTCTTCCACACTGAAACCAAAAAAAAAATGGAATACGCGTCGTTGGCATTTATTGAGGCCATGAGCATGGCACGCGTCTTAAATAAATAATAATAAATGAATAGGAAAAAAAAGGGAAGAAACAATTCATGTTTTTTTTTTTAATTTTTAATAAGAATTATAATATTAAAAAACATTGTTGTTGTTCTTTTTAATTTTTCACTTTTCAATACTGCTGCTCATTTTCAAATTCAGTTTTAAAAATTACACATGAAAACAACGAAAACGTTTACGTCTGCAGCATGATATGTGACATGATAATTATGACTGTTAAACAATTAAATTAAACAAAAACAACAGCAAATAAAGAAGAAGAAAAAAACAAGCAAGCTACAGTTAAATTATATTCTTATGACATAGAAATTAAATGGTTTAGTATTTTACGTTATTACGATAGTATGGTCTTTCAAAGTATTTACCACACTCAACGTCGTTGAAGTAGTGGGTCATCTAACTCTTTTGTCTATTGTCTTATTAATAATTAAGAATAACAAACTTTCAAATGACATTGAGTACAATGGGACAAAGTCAAAATAAAACGATTACATTAACAGACAAACAGACCGGCAATCAAACAACACCTAAAGTAACAAACATAACAAACATATCTCTTTTCTAATAAGATTAGCTTATATTCGTATTATTTTTTTATTTTGTTTTTTTTTTATTATTTTCTAAACTTTTGATTTTTAATTACAAATATAGGAATGATGTGTATGCGTGTGTATGTGTGTGCGTGTTTGTTTTTTGTACATGATTGTTTATGTGAAAAAAATAAATAAACGGTAGAAAATGAAATTTAAAAAAAAAACGTCACCTTAATTTTACACCCCAACCTCACGTAACAATAAATTGATTTACTCATCGAACGTGTAAGTAAGAGTGAGTTTCTATAGCTACCACCAACACTACACCACCACACCATTAACTATGCATACAGTAAGTATAAGAATTAAAGCGCAAAAGTTTATTACCTTTTATTGTTGTGTGGAGAGAAAACAATATTCATTTTATTTGTTTATGTTTTATTTGCGTTTTATTGAACCTTTTTATTTCTTTTTAACACAACAACAACAAAACTCGCACCCTCTTCATTAAGTTCATATATTAAACAACCATGCATAAGGAGGTGGGGGTGTAGAGGTGAATTTTTTTCATTAATTCTTGCCAATCAAATCTAATAAAGCAAGCGGCTATGATGAACCACTGATTAATTTCATAACTCGTAATACTTTTGATTATTTTTCGATGAGAGATAATTCTGTGGAATTTATTCAATTTAAAATTTGTCATTTCAATTTAATTAAAAAGAAATTCTTTAAATAAATGCCATTGAAATAGGGAATTTTTTTTTGACGAGGTAATTGGCTAGGCTCTTAGGGTGTGTCCTAATAATGCAATAGACGGTTTTCTTTTTGTTTTATTTAAACTATGTATTGTGTTAACGAAAATTAATTAAACTTAGCCAAGTGTTTTGTGTTGAATATCTGTACATATTCATTAATATCAATTTCAATAGAAACTTTATAAAATAAAATATATGTAAACTTATTATTCGAACTTAATAAATAACATTTTAATCAAATTATGAACAATATATACAATATATACAGGGCTTGGCATAAAATTTTTCGGCAAATCGGACAAAAAAATGTAATGAAAACAGATTTTACTTCTTCACATATTAGCCCTCTTATGGGGAAAGCGATTTTGGTTTAAAATATGTAAATACATGGTCAAGAGAATGAAATCATTAAACATCTACTCTGTCATTGCCCAACACTTGAGAGTTTGGGACGAAATATTTTTTAAGCAGCCAGAAATTATCGACAGAACTTCTCTAAACAGAAGAGATTTACGTAAAATACATAAATTCATCTACCTTGACAGGATGTTCAAGTACTGATGTCAACCAATATTGAATTACAACCTTTCGACAGAACTCAAGTGAGCCAAGCTCAAAGCAGCTGCCTATTTATCCTAATCTTTATTGTAGAACCAGTTAACCATACCAATTAAACTAAGTTTGTGTTTAAAAGTCATACAATTACCTCTGGTCCATTTTAACATTTTGCGGCTTTCTCATTTGCGAGTCCACTGTTATTTTTTTTTTTGGTAATAGTTTCTTATACACAGAATTAAATTAAAATGTTTATATTTTATTCAACGTTTTTTACGAACTGTGCTTATGAAAAAATAAAAAAGAAATGAAAATAAATACAAATTTATTCTGTCATATTTTGTCAAAATATTTTGCTAAAGAAGAATGCACACCCAACATTTAGCCGAAAAAATAATTTGGGTGCAAGTAATTTAGTTTGAATTTCGATATGCACATATCCAGCCCTGAATTTGTGCTTAACATTCGTTAGCGTTTAAGCTTAGCTTGGAACTAATCCTGGATTCTAATTTAATTTCATGCTTGTATCATCTTAATAAGTTGCTACTGTGCTAATCTCATAATTATTGTAGGCGTGCATTTTTTGCATTTGTACTTGTATTTGCTTAGCCTCTCATAGAAATTGTGCTTTTTTATTGACCTTCCTCCTTAGCCGAGGAGTCTTACATACTAATTTGGTGTTAAATTACGGTGTGTACTTCAAAATGCCCAACACAATAGCGTTACGACAAATGCTCAACAAAAGCAAAAAAAAAAATAACAAAACAAAATTCTATAACTCCACTCACTCAATCAGCAGTCACTTACTCACTTCTTACTCATACTTTAGGTGGATTATTATTATTGTTATTATTATTATTTGATACAGTAACGTAAAAAAGTATCTACAAAAACACAGCTTTGGAATGAAAAAAAAAAACAATACATTTTCAAGTATAGTTATACTGTTTTAAATTACTGTACGCAAAGAAATATGAGAAAATTTTGTATTGTTTTTAGATTGTATAAAAAATAAATAAAAAATAAAAGTATGTACGTATGTATGTATGTTTGTATGAATGTAATTAATAAACTGAGAAGGTAGACGAGTAAGTATTCGTAAGCTATGTTTGTTAGAACAGACAAAAAAAAACCGAAACTAGCAATCGACATTTAAAATTAAGATAAAAAATAATTGAAATAAAACCAACGACGACAACAACAACAACAAAACAATCGAATTCGTTTATTAACAACAAAAATCAAAAATTACAAAAAAAATCTTCAAGGCTCAGTGAAATTGATTGACGTGTTTGTTACAAATGTAATGAAAATATTATTTTAGAGCCTCTAAATTGAAAAACCGTACTGTTTTTTTGTAAAAACGTTTCTAAGTTTAGAATATTCTTAAATCCATATTGTTACATATGTAGGCTATCGCTTACAAAGTAACTCCAAGCTTTAGAACTAACCAAATATTTTTCCAAGTATTTTTATTTACGATTTCTTTGAGCTTGAACAGTCTTAAGTAAAAAACAGAATAGCCGCTGCACTACTTCATAACGAATAGCATACGCAATACAAGCTATCAGAGAGGAAAAACAGCAGTTTGAAAGTACTGATTCAACAGAACACGAAGCTGTGACAGTGGTTGCAGTAAAAGTTGAAGCGTTAAAGCCCGGAACAGAAAAAAATATTTGTAGTAGAAGATGAAGCTACATCATGAGTAAGCACGTGCTTCATTGTTTTTTTACTGAATGCACACTGTCCAGTAGCAGTAAAAAAGGAATTGTGCTAAGGTCAAAGGATAGAAGTACTTTCATATCACAGATAGCTTCACAAATCGCACAAAGCGGATACCGCCTGTTCCTGTACCACACTTTACAACTTTTCACGACAAAAACGCAAATGAACAAAAAAATGATTGCCATGTATATAAGGCATTAACTTCTAACACGACGTCAGCCGCTGAGGGTGCACCAAGTGACTGCCGCATATAGACGGCAAAAAATTTAAACACAATTTTAGATTAATTAGTATCTCACTGATGCCATAGAAAAGGTTAGGATAAATAGGCAGCTACTTTGAGCTTGACTCACTTGAGTTCTATCGAATTGTTGGCATATCATTTCGGTTGATATCATTATTTAAATATCCTGTCAAGGTAGATGAAGTTGTGTATTTTACGTAAATCTCTTCTGTCTAGAGAAGTTTTGTCGATTTCTGGCTGCTCAAAAAATATGTCCTAAGCTTTGCAATGACAAAATAGATGTTTAATGATTTCCTTCTGTTCAGCGTCACTACAGTCTTTGATGTATCGAGTGACTATCGTATATACACGGCAGTTGTTTGGTATAAATCTGTGATAGAATATATTCCTGGCTTATGTTTTAGATTCTATAAAATGCATGTGCACGTTTTTTTTTTTTGTTATTCACTGATAAAATCGAACTTGAAAAACGCTGTACAATGTGTATCAAATCAGAATAATAAAAACTTTACACGTATACAATATTAAAAATTAAATTTAGGCTACTATGTAATGACTTTGGAGTATGCTAATAAGATATGAGACAGTTCGTTTCACCAGCTTCCCATCTATGTATATAGTTACCTTGCCCACATGGCTAGCTAATTTGTATAATAGAAATGTTTACCTCTCTTAATTCTTTTTTTGTTTACCAATTAATTTGAATTTAATGCTTTCATGTTCTAATTTTAGAACGAATTAATAATGGCTTTCTAGATTTCTGTGTAATAATATTTTAATAGCATTTAATTTCTTTTCTTCTTTTTTTTTGGGTTTTAATATAAACAGACATTTCTATTAAACCGAATACAACATTGAAATATTTCTTAAAAAATTATTCAAATTTTTTTGTTTATACTCAGCATCCGCGTAAATTCTATGTATTTTGAATCAAAGTGTTTCAAATTAAAACAAAATTTATTTTTTTTTTCTCCTTTAATTTGTTTCTTTCAAAAAGAGAAATTTAAACGTTTTAATTGAGATTAGAGGAGATATGTATGTATGTATAGTGTGGGGTATTGTTGCTAGTAGCACGGCTGTTTATTGGATACTTCAAAAAAAATTAACAAAGTATTGTATGCCCTTTGATAGAAAATTGATGTACTTTGAGCTTAAGAGTGTTCCACAAAAAGAAAACAAAAAAAAAACGTAATCAACACACCTTTAGAAATTTCCTCCGCACAGATCCAAGAAACGTCAGCCAGCTTCTTTATATGACAGACGGACGATATGGAAGGCATGGGAGCGGAAGAGTGAATGTTTTTTTGTGATCTTCTTAAATGTAATGAAATGAGGCATTCATTGCTTTTCGGTGTGACGTGATTCATTAACCAAAATTTCAAATTTTCATGGTTTTTCATTTATTCGTAGTCGCCGCCGTCGTCGTCGTCGTCGTTGTTGTTATATTTTATTCTCTTTTTCTTCTGGTTTATTTAAAAAAATTAATATCGTTCGTTTGTTCGTTGGTTTCGTTATTTAAAAACTATTGAAATTTTTATTGAAAACAAACACACAAAGGCGAGTGACCTCCTGCTGTGTAACTTGTTGCACGAGTTATTGTTGTTGCTGTTTCTGCTGCTGCTGCTGCTGCTGCTGCTGCAGTTGTGTTTTGGCGTTAAAAATGCAACCGTAAGATGTTACACTTTGTTCATTGTTTTTTTAATTTTTCTTATGTTTCATTTTCTTTTTTTTATGTTTTTCAAATTGTTTCGTTTAAAATACTTGACTTTGGTTTACCTTGTTGAGTCTGGACGGACAGACAACAAACAACAACATTTTGTAGTTGAAAAACAAAAGCTGTGGCCAAAAACAATGAAATGGAATATAAAAAGAATCTTGATCTCAATTTTTATTTGTTTCATCTCCTTCTCCTCCTCCTCATATCTATTTAATTTTTTATGATATATTATTCTTGTTGTTGTTGTTTTTTTTTTCTTCAAATAAAAATTATTGTTACTATAAAAATAATAGAAAATTCTACGCATCAATTTAATCGCAGTCATCATGAATATCAGCATCAGCATCAACGTTGCATTCACCTTGAATTGTGTGTTCTCCGGTCCATGTTTGTCTTTCGACCATTGATTGTTTTATTTTTACTATCTATATAAAATTTTTCATTTTTTATTTCTTTCCGTATTAAACAACAAAACAGTTATAATAAAAATAAAATTAATTCGTCATTTGCATTAACAATTAAACAAACAAAAGAATACTCTACAAAGAAAAATCAAGATCAAAAACTATGGTGACTGATTTTCATTTGAGCACTGTTTGCTTTTTCATAAGACCAGGATCCGTTGATTTAAGAGATTTAAAAAACAAAAAAAAAGTTTAAACATAGAAATGATAGGATTGACGAATGTCTGAGAGTCAATGACAACGTTGAATGCTTTGGAACAGCAAAAGAATATCTGTGTTATCTGGTAAATACTCTGCCATTATAATCTGCAAGTTATTGAACAACTATTAATAGCATACCGACAAATCGTAGGGCCAACCAATAAATCTGTTATTTTGCCTTAAGATTTTTATAAAAGGGAATTTCTTTTAAAATGATTTTTTAATATTCCCATCATCTATTCATGTGGGCCAGAGATTGTACAAGACTGCACATGAAAGTGTCCTGTTTTTCATATTTTACTTTCTCCTATGATTCTTGTTTTTCTAATTCCATTTGCTCCAAATTCAAGGTATATTTTTTTTTTTTTGTATCATTGAAAAAAGTCTACCAAACCGGTCTGTATGAAAATACTCTACACCATAGAGATATTTAAAAAAAGATATTCAGACCAACCTCATTGTTTTGTCTAGGTTTGAACGAAAACTCTAAAGTACTTATTTGCAAAAGAATTAAATTGTAAGTTTAACAGATTCAGAAGAAAAAAATGTAATCAGCGATGTAATATTCAGACGGATGCAGTTAAAAATCATTAGGTTAGAATATCTCAAAAACGTGGAGCGAATCCGTATTCGGATTCAGCCTACCAAAAACCTTAAGTAAGCAAATATAGCCTGGTTTCTGGATTAAAAATTTTGACGGCCAGTGTAATGTGTGTTTCACTAGTTATTTTGAGTATGACAAACGGTATTGTAGCGTATAAAAATAAAGAAGAAAAAGAAAAACTTACCAATTCCAAAGACTTGTTTGGGATTGCAATCACTCCACACCGTCATGTTGTTGCTGTTGAAATAGTTTTTTTTTAATATCAATATTCTTCCTGTTGTTGTTGTTGTTGGTCTTGAACGTATCAAATTTGCATCAAACTCCAGAAGCCGGTTAGTTTTTTTTTTTGGTTAATAAAATGTAATGTTCATTTTGTTTCTGTTTTCATTTTTATTATTTTCGATTTCAACCATAATTAATAATAATTCCACACTGAATGAACTAACTTTGTTTATAACATTTTTCTATTTCATTAAGAAGGAAAATAAAAACAACAAATTATAATTAATATTATTAATTAAGCCACACTCTTTTGTAATTATAGTAAAATTTTAAATTTTTTTCTTAATTTTAACCATTTTCAATGATTATCACATTACATAGCAAAACAAAACCTCGACAAAAAACACATTTCAATAGTTATTGTTGTTGCTCTTTAGATAGCTTATTCGATCATCATTATGGCGTTTATGACAGCAGTCAACTTTAGAAGAGAGCAAAAACAACAAAACAACAATTCTTAATATTTTCTTTATTTTTCTATTCTTTTATTTTGTTTGTATTTCTAATATTTTGTTTTTTTTTTATTTTATTTTAATTCGTTTCCACTATTATCTTTCAAGTTAATTTTTTGTAATCAACAATATATTTCAAAAACGTATTGGGGAGAATTTAATTAAAATAATAATTTTGCGTTTTTATTTTACTTAATTTAATTGGGAGTTGGCTGGCTGGTAATTTTTAGTTTCAATTTCAGTTTTTTCGATGACTTACTGACTGACACACTCTCATATTATTCTTCACTCATTCAATACTTGAGCCGTTAATTTAATCTTGAAAATAAAGAGAAAAAGAGAGAAAAGCAGTATAGTAATCTCTAAGAAAAAAAATTGTTTTCATCGTTTCTTTTATTTCACACACATATTCGTTGCGATGATGATTATTTTATTGTACTTGTTGTTATTGTTATTCATATGTAGTATGTACATCTGTATGTATAAGCAATGTGTTTAAAACTCAGTTATTTCAACAATTGTTTAGTTTCGCTTTAATGCATCCTGTAGTTGTCAGTAAATAAATTGAACACCGTTTTATTTTACCTTTCTTCACACAAAAAATAATTTATTTATTTACACACAATTTAATGTAATTTTTAATTAAAGGAAATATAATTAAAGAAACTCAAATACTCTATTAAATAACATGCACGCCGTAAAACTTTTCCGCTTTTTCTGTTTCTACAACCTCCCGTCGTTATGAATGAACTGTGACTAACAACTAACTAAACGACTCAAGAGGAATGAGAAAAGAAATGGCAAGTAAGTATAAGAGAAGGTATGAGAACTCAAAACAGAAAACATAAGTGTAAAATACACAGTGTTATCAGATTAATATTTTTTTCCCCAAAATGGGGATTTATTTCTTGAAATGGTGATATAAAAATATTTTCGATGATCATTCAGATATTTTTGGAAGCTGTTAAATCTTTTTATGTCATATTTTAGACGAATTTCAACTTAGATTTTCAATACGACAAATTTAATACCGATAGTATTGATAAAGATTTAGGGAGAAATGATTAAAGCTTTCGATTTCGGTTTTAAATGAGATTTCTGCAAGTAAGATTTTAAGGATCTTCAGGTTTAAGATACTCGATATCGTGAATATGAACCGAAATCGATCTGACAGCACTGAAAATGCACATTCATAGAGTTTCATTCAAGCGCAAGTTCGTTCAGTTTTATTTTTTCCCACACCGTCGGTAAAGCAGTACATGTGGTAGTTGTACACTTCGGTGAATGTGTCCGCTAATAGAGGTGAAATAACTTATTCTAGACATGTACCTCTCAATATCACGATATACAGTACATGGATGTATGGTAATACAGTACCATTTCGAATAACGGCACTTTGGTGAGTTTCGATTTTATCCACCACACCTAATAAAATTCACCACATTTTGTAGAAACTCACCACACTTGAAACTTACCACAAACCAAAAAAAAAAAAAGAATTTTTCACGCAAGCCAGGGCTAATTTAATGGAAATTCATACACACCACACACCACAACAACATGATTTCATTTGGCTCGACTCACCTGGGGTTTGAACTGCGGTCTGTCTAATAAAACTGGTTACTAACTAACTACCTGCTAGACAGAGAGACCAATAAATAATGTTCATAAGCGAACACGGTTTAATTTTTACTTAATAAACCAGAAGGTGGAAAAAGAATGTGCGAATTATAATAATATTTGAATTAAGAACGAATTTTTAGCAGTGTTGCAAAATTTTGGTACACAACACTGCATCAGTGTTGGTCAGGAACAAATACTGAAAAAGTACTTTTTTTGTGCATCAAATTGTACTTTTATAAATTACATTCATACGGTTTTCGTATTCTAAAAACGAACGGTGGAGCAATTGCGTTGAACGTGCTAAATAAAAGCACCCCGCAAGACATAAATAAATAATAAAATATGTGTAAATAAATAGCAAATTAGTACTTTCTGAAAGCGTAGCGGGCGGTATTTATGAAATGGTACGAATTTCTATGTTTTCCAACACTGATTTACGCCCAACCATGACACCTTTTTGACTCGTTTGTCAACACTGTACGAAATTCCGCAATTCCGTTGCTTTTATTTTAATTATAATTTCTGTCATTTCTGACCAACAGATTCAGTAAAATTGTTTTCAAGAAATTAGAATTACTAAGAATCGTATCGTGAATAACAAAGCCATTATTAATTAGCACTTACTTACTGTTGGCAAAATATATGTCCACAAGTTACTGAAAAAACAAACCGTTTGTTTATTTAGGCAACGCTAGCATTTCAACCGAATTTAAGTGGAAAGATATGATATCTTTTAGTTTTGGAGCTAACAATGGAACAGCAATTTGGAAATATCAGCCAGTTCTTAGCACTGATACTACAATTGTGTGCGGTCGGTCGGAGAGTGTAAAAACCAAACACCAATGTATTACAGCCATGAACGAATACGAAAACAAATCCCTGGATGAATTGCGCATGGAAGATTACCTGGCAAATCGTAAAGGGCCTCAGGCTGGAGCTACAGGGGGTTTTGGATTTGGCGGAACTACACAACCTGCAAGCGGTACAGGACTTTTCGAAGCGACTTTGCATCCGTCAATGTTTGAACAAACAGCCGTAGGAACAACTGAAAACAAAAGCTTATTTGGTCCGCCCCCCAATGTATTTGGTCAGATAGCAGCAACCGGTTTTGAATTTCCCTCCACCCAACCATTTGCGTCCACTGGAACAACTGGCTTTGGTGAAAAAAATACTTGTACTTCATTTGGGGCTCAACCAACTTTTGATCCAACTGTTGAACAGACAACAAAAAATTGCCCTTTAAACGGAACCGGACTATTCGGGGCGACAAATCGGCCATCAGCACCAGATACAGGAGCTGCGAACGACAAAGGCAGCTTGGTTGATTCCACAATCAATATGTTTGGTCAGGCAGAAAAACAGGTTTTGGAACTACTACCACGCAATCATTTGGAGCCACAGATGTTTCTAATTCAATTGAAAACAAACCACCGTTGTTTTTTGGACAAACAATGGATACTAGCGTTGCTTCAGCATACGGACCAACAACACCTTCTGGCACCACAACTGGCCAACACCAACAAAATATGTCTACCGCAAATACGGATGTTGGTGACTTTGTTACGCACGTTGGAGGCGTTTCTGGTACCATGAGGGCAACAAGTTTTGGTGCTATACCCTCATACATCGTATGTTTGTTTGTTTTTCTAATATTTTTGTCTTTCCTTTCGTCTGTGTTATACTTATTTTCATTTCTATTCCTTTAGAACATAAGACCCCAAGAACATAAAAAACAAGAATTATAAAAAAGTGGAAAATAATTATTTTTCGTTTTTATTTTGCCAACCTTAATTGGGAGTAGGACTGATAAGCTTCAGTTTTTGAGTGATGGATGGATGATATGTTGATATAAAATCATGTCGTTCGTAAATTGGGACGTTAACATAATTTTGAAAACAAATTTAAATAGTAACAACCAATTTATGTGATGACTTTTGCGATCTGTCATTTTGATATACATAGATGAGGGATGCAGAGAAGAGGGGGAAGACAAAAAGTCATTTCTTCTGGTTTTCATGACCTTTTTCATAATCCTCATCAAAGTAATTTCTTTTATTTAGCTTGTAGTAAAACTAAATGGCCAAACATCAAGTTAACTAGTCAATCCGATATTTTTGCGATTGTTTTGGTAAAAATAATTAGTATAATCAACTATAAAATGAAGTTTGAAGACATTATTTTGATGTCTTGTTGTATTGAGCAAAATAGATGTTTTCTAAAAATGCAAAAATTGGGTTAGTTAAATCAATATGCGGCATCAAAAGAGAATTAGGAAAAAAACGGGTAAATAGGGTGTATTAGGTGCAGACCCTATGTAGGGAGCAAACAGTTTTCCTGCGATGCTAAAAAATTTTTATAATTGTTGCATCTTTATCTTGAAGTGTAAAATCGTCTACTTGAAAAAGTACGACGTTTTTTTCTATGTTTTTGTACATTATTACAGTTGTCAACACTATGTTAGATGGAACCCTGTATGAACCGACCATATAAATATAAAGCGCCATTTTTACACGTTTATCAACACTGTACCAAATTTCGCAGTTCCCTTTTTTTAGAGAATTTATAATTCCGCACAGCATTTCCATCAACAAATCCTATAAAATCATTTATTAAAATAGTACAATATCCATATTATACGGAAAAGTGAATTATTCAAAATTATTTGTTAATGGCAATGGAAGATATGAAATATTTCTGACATATTTCTAAAAAGAAAACTTATTGAAGAAAATTGTGAAATACAAAAACAAAGAAACAAGTTGATCAACGGGGAGAGAAGAGAAAGGAATCACGCTATTATTATTTTGTGAAATTTGTATATTTTATAAATAAAATTTGTGTGAAGAAGTATAAATTGCGTTAAAATAAAAATGTTTGGCGGAACTAAACCAACGTTTGGTGCATCTACGACAGGTACAGGTTTTGGTGGTTTTAATAATGCTGCCACTTCCTCACCCTTTGCTCAGTCTACCTTTGGAAAACCGGCTGCTAGTACTTTCGGAGCTGCTCCCACTTTTGGTACACAACAAGCCGCTCCATCACTGTTTGGTTCTAATACAGCTCAACCTCAAACAAGTGGTTTATTTGGCGGTGCTAGCACATCGACCGGTTTCGGCGGCACTACGACGACACAACCTGCATTCGGCAGTAAGTATAATTCATTATATTTCTTGCATGCTATTGTGTAAGTACTTAAAACATTAAATATTTCTTTCAACTTTTGCAGACTTTGCTCAACCTCAACAAAACACTTCGATTTTTGGAGCTACGCAACCACAAGCTAATTCATCCTCTTTGTTTGGGCAACCAACAGCTACTTCCGCTTTTGGATCAGCCGTTAAGCCCGCAGGCATGGGAACATTTGGCGCTACTGCAGGCCAACCATCCACGTCGTTGTTTGGCCAACCTGCTGCCTCTACAAGTACTAGTGGGTTTGGAACGTTTGGCCAAGCGGCACCAACAACTACAAGTGTTTTTGGGAGCACTACTGCTTCAGCATTTGGCCAATCGGCCAATGCAGCGGCAGCAGCTAACCCTGGAACTTCGATAGCAAAATATCAGCCCACCATTGGCACTGATACTCTAATGAAGGGCGGGCAGGCGAACAGCGTCAACACCAAGCAACACTGTATTACGGCCATGAAAGAATATGAAGGCAAATCATTGGAAGAATTGCGCATGGAAGATTATCTGGCAAATCGTAAAGGGCCTCAGGCTGGAGCTACAGGGGGTTTTGGATTTGGCGGAACTACACAACCTGCAACCGGATCAGGACTTTTCGGTGCAACATCGCAACCATCAGCGGGGATGTTTGGACAAACAACTGCCGGGACCACTGAAAATAAAGGCTTGTTTGGTTCGACCACCAGTGCGTTTGGTCAACCAGCGACGACGGGTTTTGGAGCAACTGCTACCCAACCATTTGGTGCCAAACCATTTGGAGCCACTGGAGCGGCCGGTTTTGGTGCAACTGCAACAGATAATTCTAATCCATTTGGCAGTAAACCAGCTTTCGGTCAAACCGCAGCACCATCGTTGTTTGGACAAACAACAGCTACTAGTGCTGCCCCTGCATTCGGACAGACGACAACGGGTTTTGGTGGTAGTTTTGGCACCACAGCAG
Organism: Sarcophaga bullata; assembly: GCA_005959815.1. Taxonomy (NCBI): domain Eukaryota; kingdom Metazoa; phylum Arthropoda; class Insecta; order Diptera; family Sarcophagidae; genus Sarcophaga; species Sarcophaga bullata. The sequence goes on from QOCX01000007.1 coordinate 1,253,295, forward strand.
GTCAGCAGCAACAACAACAGCCATCATTATTTGGACAACCAGCGGCAGATGCCAACAAACCGGCCTTTGGTTTGGGCCAAGCCTCTACTGCAAATACAGGATTTGGTGGTTTTGGCACTACCGCCACCAGCACCGCTACTGGAGGTCTGTTTGGTGCCAAGCCAGCGACAGGTTTTGGTACGACTCCTGCATTTGGCGCTACCTCACAAGCCACGACTGGTTTTGGCAATTTCTCTTTAAATAATACAAACGCTGGCGGCGGAGGTCTGTTCAATTCCACTCTAAACAAACCAGCCACATCTGGATTTGGAGCTTTTGGTACCCAAACTTCAACAGCTGCCCCTCTCAACTTTAATACCGGCTCTGGACAAACCTCGCTCTTTGGAAATACGGCTGCAAAACCGGGCGGTCTCTTTGGAACATCATTGGGCACCAATACTAATACCACCGGTGGTGGATTGTTTGGTCAAAACAACCAATCTACTTTTGGTCTAGGCGGTACTCAAACAAATTTTGGTACTACCTTGGGTGGTAGTCTTAATACATTGGGTGGTTTGTCTGGTACTCCACAACAACAGCAACAAGTTCCCATACATCAGCAAATTTTATCAAAAGTTACTTCACCCTACGGTGATAATCCCATATTTAAGGATCTTAAGCGCGGCGAAGAAAATGATCCCACACGGGCCACCAACCCAGCAGCACAGAAAGCCATTATGGAAACAAGCAACAGCAGTGGACAGCAATTTAAAATTTCTACCAGCTCTTCTCCAAGCATAATAAAAGTAAAGCCTTTAGGTTCAGCTTTAACAAAGAAATCTCTGTTTGAAGGCCTGGAGGAGTTCGACGCTAGTGTAGAAAGCTTTAGCTTGAAGCCAAATGCAAAACGCTTGATATTGAAACCGAAGAATACGAATACCATTAGCGGCATGGGCTCGCCGAATGCTAACTCAAATTCGAATACACCACAAAGGCAATATTCTGCTCTAACACCTACAACTTCCAACAACAATCAACCGGATGTACGCAATGAATCATTTTCCGGAGGAATTCCTGCAGAAACCCAAACTTCTCAGTCTGTTGTAACAAATAATAATGTGGCTTCTGCAGGTACAAATGCTGTTGCTGCTGCTACAATGGATTCAAGTCGTCGCGAATCTTGGTTGCATCCCAACAATTTGGAAAAAGTAAGACAACACAATATAAATGCTGGTGTAGAACCAGGCAGTTCCTATAACAACACGTTGACAGAATTAGTGCCACGAAAACCCTTGGATACATATCGTAATGCTCCCACCACAGGTCGTTTGTCAGTTTCTGCTGTCGCAGAAAATCCTTTTGAAGATCAAACTAACAATGGATCCAAAAAAGAAACCAGTGCCGTCAATGAAAGTATAGCTTCATCTAATCGCTCATATGTTGCCGATGACAAATCAGTACTCATTGATGAAGGCCAAACTGAATATGAAGATCATCCAACCGGCATTGTCTTAAGACGTGTTGGATACTATACCATACCTTCACTGGACGATTTAAAATCATTTTTGGCCGAAGATGGCTCCTGTATCGTACCCAATTTTACGATAGGCCGCGAAGGTTACGGCAACGTATACTTTGGCAAAGAATTAGATGTATCAGGTCTCAATTTGGATGAAATTGTACATTTTCGTAATAAGGAAATAATCATTTATCCTGACGACGATAATAAGCCGCCTATTGGACATGGTTTAAATCGTGAAGCTCAAGTGACGTTGGATCAGGTTTGGCCAATGGACAAGAGTAAACACGAATCCATTAAGGATCCCCAACGTTTAATTGAAATGGATTGGGAAAGCAAATTAAGACGCGTTTGCGAAAAGAATGATACGCGTTTCATAGAATATCGTCCAGAAACTGGAAGTTGGGTATTTCGCGTAAAGCATTTCTCCAAGTATGGCTTAAACGATAGCGATGAGGAGGATGATATACCCACTGATCCTAAAAAGGCAAAAATGACAGCTGCAGCACAAGAAGCGGGCAAACAACAAGTTAATGCTACTGCTGCTGCAACCGCTTTAAAAAATAACCAAAAGGTAACCGTTTTCAATTATAACTTATGAATGCTTACGAATTTGAGTGTGTATTTCTATAGATAACTGAAGATAATGTCCGTTCTTTGGATCCAAAATCTCTAAATGCTGCTGGTTACTATCCCCTGGACGAATCAGCCGAGTTTATGCTCATGGATAAGACACGTAAGAAGTTTAAAACGCACTTTAACTTGAAAGTGGTTTCCAATTTGTTTAATTCTATTTACAGAATTTTTTCAAAACAATGGCAACGACTTTTCAATGTTTGACCATACCCAGCAAACATTTAGATCAGGTTTAACCAGTCCAACCACATTATTGGCCAAAGATATGGGCACAGATGCTCACAAGTTGCAGTTGATGAAGGCTTCTTTTTTCATTGAAGAGGATATAGACAACAAGCCAGGTTGGTCCCTAGTCTTTTTTTTTTATAAATTCTTGATTTTAATTTTTCAATTTCGATTTCAATTTTAGAAGCTTCAGAATTCGGAGTGCATGATCGCAATAGGCGGAATGGTTTTTTAGGTAAACGTTTACAAGACATTTATGGCTCTGATAATTCCTTGTGGAAGGATGGTGCCTCTGGTGATTTTCCAGGCTTAGGAGGTCATTTTTCTGAAGCCTCTAGTCAAATAGATTTAAATGATTCATTGCCACCACCCGCTTTTTCAGGTGACTCGGCATCTATAACGCATGTTTTTAAAAGTAAACAACAGGAAGTAAGAATTTAATTTAGTTGCTATTATTCAATACGTTTTATTGAAAATTATTTACTATTTCTATTTCTAGCAGGCCATGCAAATTGAGACCCTGCCTCAGACGGTTAAAAAATTACCTCCTTTCATAGTTAAACCTAAAGTTGCAATGGTAAAAAGTATGGCTTCTATGGCACCTCTGGTTAAATCCATAGCTTTTCCTTTACGCTTAAAATGGCCCGCTGATTTGGGTTTATACAACAGCAGGCGTTTTAAGATGGGCTTTGGACCCCAACATACACTTATTGTACCCACCACTAGAATCAATCTTAATAGGGAAATTAAATGTAAGCGGCGTAATTATTTTTTTTTTTGTTTGTCATAACAAATTATTTAAATTGTGTTTTTTCGCTGGCAGCTACAAATCTTCTCGATGTTGCTCCCGTTCTGTTTAAAACTCGTGCAGCTAATGATTGGTCCGCAACCATTTTACAACATTTAAAAATTTCCGCGACACAATCATATGACAATTTCAAAGAAAGTATTGCTGATCACTTACAAATACAACTGCGTAACTCCCTGCAACAAGATGTAGAGGGTAGCGAGTGCCCTTATATTAAATCTGATGGCGGCACTGAGCTGATTGTTAAACATTTAGATGAAGCAATAAAACTTCTTAATCTTGGACCTTTGGAAGAATATGCTGTTTCCGTTTGGTCTTTGTGTTTAGCTTTGTGGGGTGATCATGAAGAGTTGGAGGGCCGTGATCCCACATCGCATTTTGTGGTAATGTGTCGCCGTAATTTGCTCTCCGAATGGCTGGAAAATACTTTAACCGACAAAGATCTGCTAACAAAAACTGTATCAAAGCATACCTATTTAGAGCATCTCTTGGATTTGGTAATGTGCCATAAAGTCACAGAAGCCTGCGAATTGGCATTCAGTTATGACGATGTCAATTTGTCACTTTTAATGTCACAATTATCCTCTGGTCCGGCGGTAAGACAGCTAATGGAGGATCAATTGGCTGCCTGGAATTCAGACAAGGCAGATCAGTTTATACAAGTAGAACGTTTGAAATTATTTATGCTGGTTGCTGGAATATCTGTAATGGCATCAACGCACGGCGTTATCAACTGCCTAGAGGGTATTGAGTGGATTAAAGCATTAGCGGTAAGTGTAATAGACTACGTAATGAAAAATGCAAAATCATTATAGAATTTGTTTTTATTTAGCTGCAACAGTGGTATTTATCATCGGCTACTGCATCCATAACAGATGCCTTATTGGCTTACGAAAAATCATTTAAATCGGAGGAATTTTATTCTCTGCCACCCACTCCTGCTTACATGGATGGTGTTGCACAGTACAATGAAAAGCATAATCTTTATGATTTACGTTATCATTTGCTGCAGCTTTTCTCCAAACGTAGTCATCCCTTAGAGAGTCTTCTAAATCCAGCCACACATACTTCAGACCCCATGGACTATCGTTTAAGGTAAAGTTTAAACTGTTTACTCCTTAAAATATTAGTTTTTTACACTTTTTTCTTATATTTTTGCTTCAGCTGGTTACTTTTACAAACATTAGAAGCTCTGGGTTATCGCCATTGCTCTGAGTTAAGTGAGTCTCAGTTGCATGTGGGCTTTGCTGCTCAACTGGAGAACAATGATATGTGGGAATGGGCCATATTTGTTTTGTTGCATATTAAAGACAGAAAACAACGTGAGTTGGCTGTACAAAATGTTCTGTATCGTTACGTGTCTGTTTCGAAAGATGTGGCTTTAAGCGATAAAGAAAAGTTTGTCATTAACAACTTAGGTGTACCGGAGAAATGGATCGATTATGCGAAGGCTGTAAGAGCTGGTTCCATGCGTAATTATCATTTGCAAGCAAAATATTTGCTGAAAGCCAAACAATGGTCTTTGGCTCACGAGATAATCTTCCAACATATAGCACCAGATGCTGTAATAAATGGTAGGCATTGCTTATAACATAGAATGGTTGCCAGGAAATCATTAAATTTGTCATTAAATTTCTATTTTACAGATAACATGGATTATTTGCATCACTTGCTAACCCAGTTTGAAAGTCCCGATTTGAATAAGAGCATTAAGGTGCCCAATTGGTCGAATCAAGGCCAAATATTCTTAGATTTCATAGACATTAACGAAAAGGTACCAACAATTGTATTGTATTTGTTTTTTTTTTTAAATATAAATTTTTTAAATTTCTTTGCAGTTTAAAGGTTTGAAATCATTAAAAACCGAACCAGATATTGAGGCCCGTTGGGAGAATTTGAAACCGCAATTGGCCGATTTATGTTCACGAATCAATTTATTGCCCTGCCCTACACCCAAACATCGTTTGTGCCAGAGTGAAATTGCCCAGAATTTAGCATGTTTAGTGAGAGGCGTTTTACTCGTCTGTCCAATTTTAAATCCTTGTCTTATCATAAAAATAGCTTTGGAACGTCTACCCCTGCCTCAAGAATTTGCCCAACAAGAATTAAGAGCTTTACTCGATACTCTTGTGGGCGATTTGTCCAAAGCACAATTAAGCAATACCGACATGTTAAGTGTTAAATGATATTTTTAGAGAAACCTAATAATTGTTTTGTTAAATTTAAATTTAAAACATAAAATAAAAAATAATCTATGTAGCCTAGCCATTATTTCCTATTAAGTTTATTATGTATGCCCCTACAAAATACAATACCTCTTTCTCTTATTATTTCATTCATTAAATGTTTTTAAACTTAGTATTTTCTTTCTGTTTTTTTTTTTCTTTTCTAGTTTACTGTTTTGTTTTATTTTCTTTTCTATTGTTTTTGTTAAGATTTCAAATTTAAATTTAATTTTATTGATAACACATTAAAAACAAAAAACACATATACAAACTAACTTTTAATCAATTAAAGAAATTTAATCTTAATCAAGCGTCGTCTGTTCGCCGTATAATATAATATATTAATATTCACAATAGGATCTTATTTTTTCACAACAATTTTTAGCTAAACAAATAATAATGGCAAATAAATTTTAATTAAAGAAAAATTGTTAAAAAAAAATGAATAACAAGATTAAAGCAAATAAATAGTAATAAAAAAATAAACATACCTCGCGTCGTTCTATATGTATGTTGTATGTAGTAATGTAGTTTATTTTTTCATGCCCTCAAAATAACTTTGTAGGTTCCACTTTTTCAGTGTGAACTGTTCGAACTGAGAGCGTCTGAAATAGTTATTAATTAATCTCGAAATTGAAAAAGTGGCAGAAGAAGTGAGTGTCGAATATGATGCTATTAAGCAGTGGATGCTAATTACACGGCTTACTAAAGATTATTACTGAAGTAGATCACAAAGGACCCAAAGTTGTAGTACCATGGCAAATAACCATTTGACCTGCGTTTCAAGTGGAACACAAATAATAGGCCCGCCATAGATTACGTAATAGTTTCTGTCGGCTTTATTACATTAACAACAACAATTTAAAACAATACATATTGAGTACAGGCATATCGGTGTGATGTCATTTCTAACATTTCCTGAAAATTAATTTTATTTGTCGCAATCTACAGTTCTATCATTCTCGGACGATGTTACTAGACCTAACGGGGTTATTATTTTATTCAGTTTAAATTAAACAAAAGAAGTTGTTGTAATGGTTACATTACCGTTTAAATACGCCTTAAATAGAACATGCGCATAATTTGATGCTAAATGACGTGCTTTATCACTTGACAGGGTTGCCAAGTTTAACTTTTAATTTTAGAGACTTAAAAAGCTAATATTTGGAATTTTAACAATACAGGTTCACGTTCATTTTCACACATGAATACGTCAAGGCGTCTTGGACAAGAAAACAACAGCAAATTACATTGACAGAATTTTTTCAAAAAAGACCGATGAACGTCCATCACCCATTTCGTTGAAAGAAAACTGAAGCACTCGATTGAAAGCAAAATGCACGATAATTTTCATTTAAATTTTTGTAAATGTGAAACCGCCGGTTCATCAATTAGCTTTTTCCCGCCAAGCGTATGTATTTTGTAAAGTTGGCAAGCCTGAAATTAAAATAACGTTGATAGTCATCCAAAGTATTTTACATAGATTTCATATTAAATTTGTAAATTTTCTCTTATATTTTTGTAAAATAGAATATAAACAGAGATATATAAACGTGCTCAAGTGTATTAAGAAAGTTGGCAAAACAAAACTTTGTGAGAACAAATAAATCTAAAGACACTAAGAACACAAAAGTAGACATGAAATGTGCAGTTGGCAGTTGCAAGGAAAACGACTCGAAAAAGAAGTCCTGTGAGGAGTTTTGCGTAAAATAAACTGAAGAAGATAATCATTTTATTTTTATTCGTTTACTCCAGCTCATAGGCAGCATATCACCTTTTACAGTTTTCCGAGGGACGTAGAGCAAAGGAAACTTTGGGTAAAGTTTTGTAAACGAAGCAATACCATCAATCCAAAAAGAGAACGAATCTGTGCCTTACATTTCAAAAAAGATGATTTTGAAAGAAATTTAAGATTTGAAATGGGTAAGTACGACTACGAGTATACGATCACAATTTATTTAATTATTATCCGAACAGTTTATAATTTTTCAATAATTGTGCATAGGATTTAGCAATCGGAGTTCAGCAAAACTGAAACCGGGAGCAGTTCCAACCTTAGAGTCGATAAATACAATTACAAATGACTTTAAAACAGATAAATGCGAACGGGTAAACTCTCCAATGAGATCTGATATTAATGAAAATCAAGGTCGAGAAAGGAACGGATTTAGTAAAAGTCTTGCGGCAGTTGCTAACAGAGAGGCAAGTGCAATTAAAATAGTAAACGAGGCACTTACATTCGAAGAAGAAAATATTCCAATGACGATTATAAAGAAATACAGCTCGGCCGCAGCAGAATTGAAAGCACCAAAAGTTCCAATCCTAGACACGTGTGATATTAAAATTGAAGACGAGGAGGTTACAGTTCCGACCATAGAGACGACAGCTATTAAAAAGGAAATTGAAACATTTACAGGTGAAGAAAGTGTATCACCAGAATTGAAGCAGGCAACAGTTACATCTATTGCGACGAGTGCTATTAAAATTGAAAATGATACAATTAAATGGAAAGTAGAAAACACTTCTAAGAGGACTGACATTAAAACCGATAGTCGAGAGTGCATAGGATTTAGCAATCGACTTACACCAGCATTGCAACTGGGAACAGCTTCGATTACAGAGACGAATGCTATAAAATTAGGAGGCGAAACATTTACTTGCCAAACCGCAAACACACCAACGAAGACGGCCCTTAATCAACAAGGTAGTCGAGAACAGCAGCCAAGAACTTTGGAATTTATTGTTTTTGTGCCGTACCGTGTACAGATAAGAGATCCTTCGATTTGAAGGGCATTGTTACCATTAGTGAGCCTACTAACTTCCAATTTCAAATTTCGATTTGATACGATCCGTATAGATTTCTGTCTGATAAGTTTCACTGTGGAATGTGACCAACAGCAAGGGATGATAATGAATTCGAAGAACCAGGAAGCTGTTAGTAAAAGAAAAAATATTTCGGTCTTTTATTATGATATAGTAGAAACCGTGTGAAAAAAACATGTATATTTTGAGTACTGAATCAGGCTCTAGTCTCCTACTAGGCCTATCGATCACTACATTACTTTTAGGAAGTTTGAAATTTTAAGTCTTCACGCCGAGTCATATTAAATCGCGTCATACGTTAAATTTTAATTTTTTCAATTGACAGCAAAATTCAAAAACATTTCTTCTTATGTGCTTTGTTCCGTTCTGTAGTTCTGCATACGGTATGCAGCGGATAGAGAGTTAACTTTTTGGTATATTGCCAGCAATCAGTCGGCTTGTTCTGTTATTTTCTGTAGTTTTTTTTTTTTGCTGTGTTTGGACAAATTCAATACACATCAAAATACTGATTGTGACAACCTAGGGTAACTTAATACGTTTAACTATCCATTAACGAGTTCACCCTGGTGACTACGTATTACGTTATTACTTTGCTATCAATTGAAAATGTACAAAGTATGATGGTTTCCGTGTGAAACAACTTTGAAGTTTGTTTTGTTAAGACATTTCCTACTACAACAGTCTTTTAAAATGTCGAAATTCAAAATAGAATTTTATAAAAATTCAAATACATACATACATACATTTATTCGTTCATTTGTATTATTGTATTATTACATTACAATGAAATATTGTATTTTATTGTATTATTGATATGTTTAATACTTTTTCTATTAATTTTTTCTTTAAGAGAAGAACTCCCTCTTTAAATAAAAACTTAAGAGTTACAAACTTTTTGTTTTTTGTCATACTTTTAAGTTATAATAAAAATATTTGTATATATTTTAAATGGACGGTGTCATTCATTATTGGCTTAGGTACTAACAAAAAAAAATAATTATAATAATATATGGATGTGTATAAAAAAAATTTGCTTAAATCGATTTGTAAAATTACTTTTTAACTATCCATTAAGGCACTTCTTAATCCAATGCTAGTTTATAATTGTTTTCAAAACATAAATCATGGAATGTTGTTCTTATAAGAGACTGACATAAAAAAGTAATGTAAATGTAGGATTATAAAAAATAATTGGACGGTTTTTCATAAGTAATACAGTTATAAGTAAGTATAGATATAAAAAAAAAAATATTCGAAAGAGAGATTTCATATATTAATTGCAGTATTTGTGCTCATTTCAGATTAACCAACTGGCATTGTTGAGACTGTGCTGTGGGGTGTAGTAGGTCTTGAACCAGCTAGAGAATTGGCCGTTGAGGCGTGTAAAGAAGCCATAGTGCCCATCTGATAAAATAAAATGGAATAGAAATTGTTAATGCATTTCAAATCAAGATATAATACAAAGATACTCACTCTTAAATGAGCCAAATCTTCCAATTTTGTTAAATCGACCAATTCCAGGAATAGAGAGTAGACAGCACACCAGCCATAAATGCAAATCAAAATAAAAACGGACCATAAAAACACCATGACAGCATTATAGGCAAAATACAAATCATTGACAATGGCAAAGAATAAGAGAGACAACAGACGCCATACAGTGAAAACTGCAAATGTCCAAAGCCAAGGTAGAATTTTACGTTCGTATTCCTGTTAAAATTTGGGTGGGAAAAAAAAAATAAAAAAAAAAAATAAAATATTTTTAATAATGCGGATTACAATTGAAATTCATGAAACTAAAGCCAATTAATGTTTTAGAAATGAAATTTAGAAATGAAGAAGAAAAATTAATAATGGTTACCAGTATTAAAACAAAACGATTTTGTTGTCCTTGTTTATGTTGCTTGTGTGACGACAAATTAATATAAAATGTTTGAATGTTTAATGAATGAATCATAAATCATAATCATAAAAATGATAATGATGGCAATTGTGATAATGAATTCAAAATAAAATAACTTAAAACTTTTAAACATAATACGACAAATCAAATAAAATCAATGTTTTCTGAATAAGAATCTAAAATTAAAACAAGATTTTAAATACTAAACGAACTGAGAGTAATAATAACATAAATTATGCAACATATTATAAATAAATATTGTAAAATTGTGAAAATTACAGCAATTTTGTTTACTTGATTTAGTAATACTAACATGGAAATAATATTTCAGAATTTTTAGAATATCTTCATTGGTATAAGTTGGTGTCGTTATGACTCTCCCAGACTTTTTAAGGCTTATATTGAGATAGATTCCTAATCAATAAAACTGTTACCTATTGGCTGGAAATCGCTAGATGTCAATCTCCTACCGTACAGTGAACACATAAAAACCTTCCAATCAAGGTCACGAACTTTCAGGATAGCCTAGCGTTGACCTGTTTCTACATGCCTTTCCTATATGACAAAGAAAAATTGTTTGTGCCTATCAAATGCTAATTCTATGTCATTTTCGCTTGACTTTATTGTAAGGCGTTACCACTCACCATTCGCTTTATGAGAGAATCGAATTTGTTGCGATTAGGCAAAGATTTGAAAATTAATATTCAGTGCATAAGGTCTTTTTCTGCAAATCTAGCTTACATGACGGTTGGAGTCACAAATTTAGTTAGTTTATCCCACTTTTGAAGGGCAATCCCTAACAGAATTAGTATATTCAATTACAAAATGCCTTTTACCACCAAATGAAATTATTCTAATGCCATCTAGCGTGATCAATTTGCGCTTGTATAAATCATAATGCAGTAGTACTAAAATAGTCATTATACTGGCATAATGTTAACTACTAACTTAACGTTTACTCAATAGATTAAATATTTGGAATGAACAGTTATTAATTAAAGATTTAAATGAAAATAAAAACTTATTAAATACTAATAACACTTACTTTTCTTAAAGCTATTACCAATAATATGCTGGTAATTAATATTATAAAGCCCAGTACCAGCGAGAATAATGCGAACACCATTAACATATTGCGTACTGTAAAGAACATTTCAAATTAGTCAAATGAGAATATAAGAACAACATAAGAACATAAGAAAAAAAAAAGCGAATTTTAATTAATTTATTAACATACCATGCTTATTGCCAACATAGACAAACTCATATGATATAATATAGTAACCATAATGGGTGGAACCAGGCGCTGCCATGGCCAAACAATATATATCGAAAATGGCAGTGCCAATTGTAAATAAAGCCAAAAACTGCAATAAAATTAATCTTAAGAAAAGCCTGATTGCTATACGTTATGTAAAAAATATACTTACTATGGCAAATAAACCAATCATCATGGCATTCTTTTGTATGTCAATATATTGATTGTTTTTTAGAATTGGTCTTTGGTACCACGGAATACGCACCGAACGTGTGGAGCGTGATTTAACGGTATGCAAATTTGTGGAGGATCTGTTGAATTTTAGAGTTATTATTAAGAAACTATTTTAACTAATTTAAAAACAAATATTACCTTCCTGTTGTGTGAGAATACACGGATGGATTTGAACGATACGTCGATGGTGTCTTGCGCCCATAATTCATATTGAAGCCGTCGTGATTTTCTTATATAGCCTTATTGTTTCGAATCGTAATGGATTTTGTTGATGATTAATGTTAACTGTAGATGCAAAACATAATTTAGATATACTTTAATTGCTAATTATTTATTAATTAATTTTATTTTTAATGAAAACAAAACAGGGCGTTACCCTTGGCAGCACCCGACATGTGTTAATAGATTGTAAATTTTACACTTGTATTGGTTAAAGAGGTACAATTTATTTTGTTACTTCTTGTTTTGAACTGTTATCTTCACTGAAAATTAATTCATAATTAATTAATAAAAAATTACCCAGAAAATGTAAATAAAAGAATTTGTTGTAAATGAAAACATACAATGGAATGTTTTTCTATTTAATTATGACAAGTGTCAAAACATAAACTTATTGATGGTACTCTGTGACTAACATCGTTATCGATAAAACAATAACATGCAAGCAAAGCATTTACAGAGATGCCAAAGTTCATGATATTTGAAAATTTAATATTTTCGGAAAAATATTCACAAGTATAATGATTACAAATTCTATTAACCCTCACGCCACATGTGCTCTACATTATGGTATGAAATGTAAATACATAATGTATATAAGTATTCACACTAGAAGTTAATTGGTTTTAGAAGAAGAGCGATGTCAATAATAACACCTGTATCCGATTGGCGAAAATCTCATATATGATTTATAAAAGATTCATAAACGTGTTGAATTTTAGTAGGTGGGAAACACCGGAAAATGCCCAAGCTCAAGCCCAGAATATTTTTACCTTTGAAATATTCGCACAATAGTAATCACAAACTCGTTCCTTATTTTTATTTATTTAAATAGTATGATTAATTTTGTTGTTTTTTTATATTATGATATAACAATAAATATGTTTGTATATATATACTATATGTTGATAAATTTTAGAATTTATTTCTTAAATATTACATACAAGAAATCTTTCTTAACAATTTAAATCCAAAAGAAATAACAAAAATAATAAAATTATAAACATATAAATATGAAGTACTTACGAAAAGGAATAGCGAATGATAAAAATGAAAATGCTAGAAAAAGAATATGAAATTAAAAATATTGAATAAATAAGTGAATAATTTTACAAATAAATAAATGTATAAATATATTAAAAATTCTATTTTGTTTTTTCTAATCACAATATTGCTACTGGTTTCCTTTTTTTTTATAAAATACTACTCAACACACAAATAAAATGGAAATATCATTTTTAAATACAATATTTTAAGCATTATGCATGTGGTAGACTTATTAATAATAAATTGTGTATCTTCCTTGTTTAAGTTGTTTTTCTTTTTATCTGTGTAAAAAAAGCTATAAAAAAGTTGTATATTATTATTGTAAATAAGAAAAGTAAGAAAAACTATGTTTTGTTTTAGAATTTGTTTAGAAATTAAATAGTTTAAGATGAAATACAAACTCTAGGAGTTAAAAGTCTACAGTAAACAGACACATGTACAGTACAATTCTAAGCAAATTTTTGTATTTCCATTTCCAAATCTACTGAATACTGCAACTGCGTACCGAATGGCTAAGTTTTTGGTCATCATCGATATCCTTAGCATTTAAAAGACTTTTAATGCTTTCAGCTTCTTTCATCCAAAATTCAAGCTGGAAACAAAATAGTATTTTACACAACATGAGATAAATGAAAATAAATAAAAGGATGATTAAATTAAAATACAAAACCTGTTGTATTAGTAATGTTCTCCTCTCGCCTTTGGGTTCTTTATTAAGAAACGGCACAAGTATGCCCAAAGCTGAAGTAAAAGATTCTAAGGCTGCCTCAAATTTACGCTCATATAAATACAATTCACCTTGTCTACCAATTTCCAAAGCAGTTTTCAACGAAGGACTGGAGTGGGATAGAGCATCTGTCAATGAATGAATGAAATTTTAAGTTTCATTTATAGTGATTAGAAAGGTATGCCATGTTTGCATTAATTACATAGCTGCTTGTAACGTGTTTCTGGCTCCAAAGCTTCATTTATTATATTCGTTGACGATGTTGCTTGTTCCTGTTTATTCTGTTCTTTGCTTTGCCTTAAAGCTAATGCTTTATATTCCTGTTCGATAAGCACGTTTTTTATTTCTTCAGCTCTCTTAAGGTACGTCAGAGCACGATTGCGTAAAGCCATTCGTTTGGTAGCATCTGCCTCATCGGTTATTAGTGGTACAAAATATTGCAGAGAACTGCAGTAAAGATAGTAGGCCTCTTTATAATTCTGTTTCTCATCATACTCCACGGCTTGGGTAACCAGTTCAATGGCTTTTTGTAGAGTCTGAAATGAACACCACAGTTAAATTCAAATTTTCCAACTATTTCTTTTGCTTTTGCGATTAAAGCTTACCTTTTCCGATGGGAAAGTTTTGAGATCAAGAAATGCGTGATTGAAAAAGTCTTTAAACGAAATACGTTTGCTTGGATCATGCTGCAATAAACGGCTTAATAGGTCTTCACACTCTTTGCTAATGCGTGAGTTTGGTGGCAGATTGATTTTCTCGCAACTACGTATACGCATTAGCAATTCCTCCAGGGTTTTCGAACTGTATGGAGCTCTACCAAACAAACATTCATATAATATTACACCTATACTCCAGAGATCAGCCCGAGCATCATACTGATGTTTACGTACAATTTCCGGCGCCATATACAGCGGCGATCCTTTCAGTTGCATATTAATTTCGCCCAATTTCAAGTGTTGGGCAAAACCGAAGTCGGCGACTTTCAGGCAGACATTTGTTCCGACTTTCGTCAGCAATAGATTTTGAGGCTTCAGATCAAAATGACAAACATCATTGCTGCGCATGTATTGCACGGCTGCGGCCAATTGTCGAAGGAAATATTTGCAAGTGGCCTCTGGCAGTGATTTTTTAGAGCGTATAAATGTCGAAAGGCTGCCAGCATTACAATATTCCAGCACAATGTAGATGTTCTTGTCATCCCAAAAGAAGTCCTCAAGCGTGACAATATATTTGTGATTCAAGGAACGCAGCAAACGTATTTCCGTGATTAAATTTTCACGTGAACCATCAGACAATGACGACATTTCCACATATTTGATGGCATGATAAGTTTTATTTTTCTATCGATTAAAAGAATTACATACATACATTCAATATTAGATAAGATATGTACATAAGTAGACCTCACTCTAATTCTTTAGAAAAACTAAGGATTGAGTGAGTAGTATTGAAGCTTGCTATAAGATTAATTGCTAACCTTGTGTTTTGCCTTGTAAACTGTCGCATAACTGCCCACTCCTAATTTTTCCAAAATATCAAAGTCAGTTATGCGTGGCAGTGCCATGTTACTCCAACATTAATGTGCTTTTTTTGCTCTTTTCTATGGTTTTAGTAAAAAAAAATAAATAAATTTTAAATAAAATATATTTAATCTGTTTTATTTATTGTTTTGTACACAATTTAGTTTTACTTAAAAAGTTACACAAAAAACCAAAACAAACGAAAAGTAAATTTTTTCTTCTTCTTCTTTGAAGATTTCCAATCAGCTGTGCTGCCAAATGACACTTGAGCATAGAGATGCCAAGTTAGAAGGATAGAAAAACAATCTTGTGGCGGAAAGTTGAAACAGAATTAAGGGCGATTTAATAAAAATTGTTGGTATACCGGAACGTTTAAAGAGTTTTGAAATAAAAATGGATTAAATTCATGAGAACCGAGTATTTAAATGGCAACCTGACTGACGGACGATATTGCTAAGTCACATATTATATACTTCCTATTCAAATTGAGTTGCGCACATTTTTTAATAATATAGTTTACCGCTTGGTAAACATGTCGGCGGGCTTTCCCAATAGGCTCAGAATATTTTTCATTTGTTAGATTTTCATGCTACACATTTAGTGCATTATCTTTGAATTATATCCCCAGGATATTTCCTGCAAACCTTCTATATATCACTACGACATGTCTGGGCTTTCCTGAGCTGCCCTCTACATAGCCCTCAATATCAACTTGCTCAGAGTTTGCACTTCAGTTCTCCCTATTCTTTTATGGATGACAATCAAGGGCTGAAATTTCTTTCTTCTGACCTTAAACTGAGTTCTTTCTTTCAAAACAAATTTTGCTGGTTAAAAAACATAATATTGATTGTAAGCATTTAAGGCTCATAGTTTTTTTTGAAACTTTTTGTCAGCGTTCAAAAGAGAAGTTTGTCATCGATTTGATTTCATCACAAGAGAAAGAGACAGTTCTGGATGAAATTCCACAACTCGCTCGCAAAAATTTTACTATCGTTTAGGGTAACTTTAGTTCCCCTTTTTCAATTTCGGTCGTGTCACTGTTCTTCAGCAGAATGTTGCTCCTGTCACCTGTAAAAAATTCGGTCCGAATATCTCTTTCCTCTTCTTTTTAACATATTTTCCTAACCACAAATCCAGTGATTTAATTGTCAGTTGTGATGGTGATGACCTGCATGAATGAGTAATTAATTGGATTCACAGTTCTGAACTCTATGCAGAAAAGTCCATATTGATCTTATCCTTGTGCTGAAAATGTGGACACTAGCATTTTAATATTACAATGTTTTCCATGTAAATTATTAAAACAAAAGTCGCGTCATTTTCCCATGTCATTTTAAGGGAATATGAAACATGAAATGATTCAGATATTCATGTCACAGGTCAGTACAAATCGTTCTTTCAGATGAGAATATAATTAATGTATACCCCTAACAGTAAACTACTAACTAACTAATATATTATGATTTCTGAATGATTACTTTGTTTATCTCCTAAAAATTCCAGACGTGCTGCTTTGTTTAGTTATCGACTAATCTGTTATCGTTAGTGTTAATTTGCCATCATTATCAGCGGTTTTATTTTATGAGTGATAAAAAAAATCAAATTCTATTAAAAATTGAAACACTAAAAAAATATTTCTTTGTTTTATATATATATATGAGAATGATGGTCTGGAAAAAAGGTCCGTCCAATGCCCGAGATTTATTTGCCTTCTAAATATTTACCTTATTTTATTGTTTGTACCTACTACCTATACTAACTATACCTATACTTTTCTTTTTATCGGGGCACAAAATATGGCTTTCGCTTTAGAAATTCTTTCCATTCAACTTTTTTGTACCCTGATGATGAGTTTGACTTTTTCTCTGGGTTTTCTACAAAAAAGGAAAAAAGAATTAAATTAATAACAAACAATAAATGATAAATAATAACATTATTATGATTTATAGTCAGATTAAAATGAAATTGATTTATAAATTATTTTGCCACTCTCTCTACACAGCTACTGAGATTTTTTAAATGCACATTTTTCTATAAGGAGAGTGGTGGTCAAGCATTTTATTATATATACCATGCGCCCTTTACTTTATGATTTCGCTAGCAAAATAATCTAATCATCATGATTGTAGTAAAGATATCTTTTAAACTGGTCAATGCGAAGCGTGGTAGCTGAATTTTTTATGGGGCCTATTCAGGGAGATAATACTTTTAGATTCGATTTTATTTTGGCCGCAGTGATAAAAAATTTTTTTGCTGAATTTGTTAAAATTAATAATTGTATAAATGGCGTTGGTTCGTTTGGCAAGATTGTTAGTTTTTCGTGAAGAACGGACTGAAAAATGTGGTTTAAATTTTCTTTATTGGCTCTGATTACTTTGATCGGTGGCGTTAACTGCTTTCCCGAGGGTCGTGTAGTCAATGGCACCGCTAGTGATGTTACTCGTTTTCCATTCCTAGTGTCGTTACGTGGTTCTACCGGTTCTCATTCTTGCGGTGCCACCATCATTCGTCCAAAATTCATCCTAACAGCTTCTCATTGTGTTGCTGGACGTTCGGCTAATCAACTTAGTATACAATATGCCACTACTACCATCAGTCCCACTGGGGTAAATGTTATCAAGGTAAAACGTATCATCATGCATGAGGATTATGCACCAGCCCGTTCGTATGCTAATGATATTGCTCTGTTGGAATTGGATGGTTCATTGATTTACAATTACAAGACAATTGCTCCAGTCACGTTGCCAGAACCATACTTTGAAATTCCTCAGACACCTGAAGGTGTCCCCGGTGTATTGGCTGGTTGGGGCTTAAATGCTGTAAGTTTTTCGATTATTTTTCTTTGAGTATCAAATTTATATAATGAATGCTCTTTGTGTTGTTTGTGACTTTACAGACTGGCGGTTCCAGCCAAAAAACTTTACAGGAAGTCGATTTGAAAATTTATTCCGATGCAGAATGCACTGAAAGACACAACGGTGATACTAGTGGCGAGTACCATATTTGTGGTGGTGTCGATGAAGGTGGCAAAGGTCAATGTTCTGGCGATTCTGGCGGTCCTTTGCTGTACAATGGCAATACACAATTAGGTATTGTTTCTTGGAGTATTAAGCCTTGCACTATTGCTCCCTTTCCTGGTGTTTATTGCAAAGTCTCCCACTATGTCGACTGGATTAACAGCCATATCCATTAAGACTTAATAAAAAAACGGTAATACAGTTTATAAAAGATTTCAAAAGGTCAAAATGTCAATGCGAATAATTTTTTTTTTTAAATTTAAAAGGCTTTCTAATTTTAAATGTTGGTGGGGTGGGGTTGGTTGGCAAATGTTAAAATCGTTTTTGTTTTAATTTTTCAATAAAGTAAAATAATAATTGTTGTGGATTAGGATAATTTATTTTTCATAGCTGCAGGCGAGCTTCATCAGGAAAAAGTCGTCGTGCTGATTTAATAACACTTTTAAAGAAAACCGTTATTATTACTAAATTCAAATGAAGAAAACTCAATTTATTTGGTAGAAGTGGAGGACAGTGGGGACAAAAACAAACTTATTAAAAAGAAAAATACTCCTTCCTCAGTGCCAAAACTTTCAGGAATTTGGACGTACTATAAATATGTCGTACTGCATCAGCCAGCCTGTGTTCGATGTGGAGGAGACATTATAAGAACGTAGAGTGAGTGAGTGCCTGCCCTCATCCCTCTCTTTCTTACCGGAACAAAACACATCAACTACCTCCTAGGTATGTACCTAGACCGTCGTCTTACATGGACTCATCACATTACAGCAAAAATAACTTCGAAAAAGCTTAAATTCGCCCAACTGCGTTGGATTATTTTATATTGAAACACTGTCAACCCTGGATTAAAGTGCTCTTTGTATAAAGCCAATAATTAATTATGGACATATTATGGCATATAGTTAGTTATAAGGGCACTAGGAAAAAGAATATGTGTGCCTTAAGAAATTCCTTTCATTTTTATCTTAACTAAATAAAGCTAGATTATCGCGCCATTTATATTATAGACTGCGTCTAACGCTTCTAGGTCAATGAGCCGGTCTACAACTAAAACTAACTAACTGATTATTTACCTTATGTGGATTTCAATCCACAATTGAAAATGTAATATCACAGTGGGGGGGGGGGCTTCTGTAGTATGGTATGATGGTATTATTGGTATGGCCATTCCATTTGTGATGTCGGATTTCCATGATATCGGCTCCTGGTGTGTGATCGACCACACATTGGTAATTGGACGTAATTGGATGTTGACGCGGCTGGCCTTACATACAGTAAGTACCCAATTCGATCGGACCAATTTTCGTGCACTTTTTCCAGTGTATTGGGGGGGGGTCGTATCTCGACAATGGCATCACTACTAATGTTGACTTTAAATGCTCAAGACACTTTTTTAACGAACCTCACAGAAAATAGTTAGTCAACGGCGCCAAATCGCAGCTTCTTGGCAGCCAAATAAATAAATGGCAATCATTTCGGCTAATTAAACAAACGGCCATCAAACGTTTGACGCATTAAAATCGCCGTAGCATGAGTATGTGTGACAAATTAATTAATTCACCATCTTGTTGAAACGAAACATCTTCACACTAATATCAATCAAAGAAATATAGGTAATGAGCCTGTCCTCCGCTCTACAAGCAGGCACTAGTGCGTTGGGCTTTTCTGAAAGACCACGAGTGTGTGGGTTTTCTGAGCCCCAAATGCGGCAATTTTGTTTATTTAACTAACTAACCAACGTATGCACCAAAATGAAAATGAGCTTCTTCATCCGAAAAGATATTTTTTCTGGTAAAATCGGCATCCATCCATCTACCGAAGCGATCGATCGATCATGCGGCTTCAACTCTCTTAACCAATTGAACTTTGCAAGGCGTCAGTCAGTCATACCGAGATATTTTCGGAAAATTCGGCATAAACTGGGTGCGTGATGTTCAATTCTTTAGGAACGATGACGATGTTGATGATGTTGTTTGTTTGTTAGATTCTCTCTCACACACACGCACACTCTCAGCTCACTGCTTCAATATTTTCGGGTGTACTAACACTACACTATAAGGCAGTATACGGATCAAAATTATATATTTTAACTAATTTTTTTTGTATCAGAATAGAAGAAGAGATTATTCGAAATAACCTAGATAGATGATAGGTCCAAACTTAAAAAATAGAAAAAACCTAAATTAATTAAATTTTTGTATTTTTTCCCATTTTAGTTCCTATTTTTTTGCTCCATGGCAACATTGGTTGGTTGGAAAAATTCATAGTTCGTTCAGAAAAAAAAAAAACGTTAAAAATTAAAATCCTCACATTCTTTTTTCGTGTTTGGTTTGATTAAATGAAAAAATTAAGCTTTCTGCTCCAATAAGAATTTGTGGCGTACAGAAGAAGAAAGAAAGAGCGTGTGTGTGTGTGTGAGTGATGGTTCTTGGTTTGTTTCTTCACTTATTGGTGTGTGTGTGTTGGGTGTTTGTTGTTTGAGAACGTGGTTTGTTTCTTGGCTGCCGGTGGTTGGTGATATTGGATGGACATGGAAGGAATTACGTGCAATTTACGGGGGTTCGTGGCGGTGGTGGGGTGGATTGGTGTGAAATTTTGAGGAAACATGACGGGACGGACATGATGACATGGTCGGACAGGACGGACTGGAAACGGAAAAGAAAGCAAGCGGACGGCGGGGTGTGACCGATGGACCCAACGGCAGAAAAAAATTTTCTATTTATTTTTGGGAAGAAGGTGTGTTGAATTTAAAAGTGGTGAGTTTTTAAAAATTGTGGTGAATTTGAATAATGTGGTGAATAAAATTGAAATTCACCAAAATGCCGTTATTCCAAATGGGTACTGTATTATTATAAAACATTGTACTGTACTACAGTGAACGAATCGGTTTATGTCCATCATAAGTAATAATACCACATTATGTTACCAAGCCATTCTAAACTACGCTTCATGTATGAAAGCTTTTATTATTCTCACTTTCTGTAGTTATAGTACAGACATTAACTATTAATGATAACAGTTATGGTTTGTTTTAACCGGACTTCAGCTATGTTAACAAGTTCCACTCACAACATTGTGGAAACAACACCACAGCAGAGCAGAGCAGTGTTGTTTCTGTTTACACAATGTACGTGCATAGAAATATGTGAGTGTGTGTGTGTGTGGCGTGTAAGTAGTAGTATATGTATATATTTTTGCCTTGTGACCATTCGTTATGGTTCGCGTATTGGTGTTGTTCGTGTTTCCATGGTACGTTGTGCTATGAAAAGTGTGTTAAAAAGGCATGGCTTACGACTGCAGCATCGTAAGCAACTTTCAGTCTTCGATAACGAGTTCAACGTGTATGGCATAAAGCGGAACAAAAAGAGAGAAAGATAAAAAGAAATTAAAATTCAAAAGAAAAATTTAAGAAAATTAATTTAAGAACGCTTATGAGAATATAACGGTTATAAATACCAAAAAAAAAAAAGAAAAAAGAAAAAAATGAAAGAATATTAAATAAAATTGCTTTACTTAGCGGTGACATCTTATTTTTCTAAACAAAAGATTTAAACAACAAACAAACACGGGTAAAAATTATTTGTCATTTCTTTCATTTGTTTTTGTTGTTAAAAGTGTTTTAAAGAAGATCAATTTATTGAAAAAAGATCCGAAGAGTAAACAAATAAATGAAACAAATTAAGAATAAATATTAAAAAAAAAAATTCATGAAAAATAAAACCAAACACAAAAACACAGACAATAACAACATGATGTAAAGCTGTGCTTGCATAATTTCAAACTCAACTTACAAACAATTACAAAAAAAAAAAAAAAAAAAAAAAAAAAAAAAAAAAAA